>CAKNWT010232599.1:0-12845 GCA_932066315.1 Andricus coriarius
AGCAATTGTCTTCGTCTCGGCGAGTACTATATGATTAAAAAAAAATTGCGGAATGATAAAAAATACACTGTAGAAATGGTTTTTCATTAAAACGCTATTTTATTGTTTTTCTCGAAAAATATCAATTGCATCAACATACACCATGAATAAAATCTGTGCATATGACGCTTCTTTAAATGATTATGAAAAAATATTTTCAAAAATTGCATAACTTTCGGAGATATGAAATTTTTTATTTAAATACAGAAAATGTCAAATAACAACAAAACGACCGGGAATTTGCCATGTGCACCGGGTATATTCGGAATCAGGAGAACATTCTGCACAAGAATCAATCATCAAACCTTACGGACCTAAAATGGACACTCAAGTGCCCTTGGATCCCAGACTCAGTCACCTGTGGATGCTTCTTTACAGCTTTTTTTTATGTTTCACTTTTTCTCAGGTGAACTCCGTTTTTCATCATCAGCCATGGACTAAGTCAAGTGCTTCGTGAGATGAGGATGTTATAAATTAATTTAATACGATGCTTGAAATATTTTAGGGTGATGTTGTAATAGGTATAAAATTAGGAGCATGTAGTAGTTTAAACTTCGTCTTTTATCGCTATAGTCCTTACGCAGCGGCCGCAAAAGTTGTAGGTGATATTAGTCGCCTCTGGAAGTCTAGGAAGATTAACATACATATTCTTTACTTCTTCAGGAGTCTGTCACCTCGCTGACACTCTGTGTCACAAATTTTCTATATACAATATCCCTCTACACATCCCTATCCTGTAATAAACTTTTCGCTTCCTTTACACCCACACGGAGAAAAATGGATGGTCAAAGTTAGAGGGTCAAAATTTAGAGAGCGAGTCCGTTCTTCTAGATGGTTTAAAGAGCCATTCAGAATTCTTTTGACATAGTCGGAGAGGCTCTCATTTTATGACCAGCCTGACTGTTACAATAAGGCCAGACTCACTATAAGGGATAAGCAAGGTATCCTTTCGGGATGGTCAATACGATCATCTTGTTTTCACTCATTTCGACCATCCATGGAAGAGAAAATGATCCATCGCGGAGGGCCGAGCTGATTAGTTACCGTTGGCGTGTTTATTTAAAATGATTGAATGTGTAAGTCAAATGTTCACAACAAATAATAAATGTGAAGTGCATAAGAATATTAGGAATAATTGTACATTCATATTTAGGTTAAAAAAGATATTCCTTTCTTTAAAATTAAAATCGATCATTTATTTTTCAGAATAAAATCTAATAAATAATTAAAATTCACATTAAAAGTCTTCCTTCTGAGCAAAGAATTATTTTTAATGACTTTTCTCTTATTATTTGCTGTACACAATTTATTTTCACATTTCATCGTTTCAAATAAGCGCGCCAACCTTAACCAATCCATTTGTCGACGCGATGTATGAAGTGAGAGTTGGGAATGGGAGCACCATGGTCTAGCGTAGGCCTGCCCCGATTGGGGAAAAACACCCAATGACCACATGTTCGAGTTCCACCACCACTTCCCCGGTCTCGGATCCAGAGGCGGGGGGGGGGGGGGAGGTCGCTCTCATGAAGTTGAATGAGTAGAGGTCGATGGTGGTGTTAAAATCCTATCTGGCAAATGAGTTTTTTTCCCCAATCTGGGCAGGCCTGGTCTAGAGTGTCTAGACTCTAGAGCACTTGCGGAGTGAGTGAATGTCATTGACCCGTTCAGCCTCAAATTTGCTGTTTATTGAACTTAAACATGTATTTCATCAGTTTAAACTGCTTTTCGATATTTCGAACATTCGTGGAGAGTGAAGCGCATAGGAACATGATGGAAAGTGAATTAGGCTTATTCTTCTTAATTTTCAACGTCAAATTTGATACCTCCAAGGAATTTAGGATAAAGGCGTAACTGCACGTTCAGCAATCAATTTGTTGTCACCGTGTCGTTTCAAACTGAAGACGTGCAAAAAATTGCAGCATTCATTGATGATGCAGAAAGTAACGAAATGTGGGTTATTGGTTTCTGGATTCACTTCAATGTTTGAAATCTTACAATTCAGTGTAACACCGTGCAGTGTGCTTAGCCTCTCGTGCTCCAAAAAATATATATGGTCAATGTGCACTGTTTTTGCATATCAAATTATATCTCATACACCTCACTCTCCACAAAGAATAAAATATGCTTTCAGAATTCATGTATTTCATATAAATTTTCAGGTTTTATAGGTTCCATTTAATTTTATCATTTACAGTGTCTTATTAGATAGACTGGAATAAGTAGGAAAAGGACAACAAATATAGAAAATGTACGATAGTCAAATCGACCCCCTAAGATGGTAAGGTCGGCTGTCCGAGGAGATCAAGCCGACTATCTGATATGACCAAATCGACGCTCTATGATGAGCGATTCGAACCTTTATAATGATCAATTCCGCCCTCTGTGATGAGCGGTTCGACTCTCTATGACATTTGAGTCGACCGTTCGAGATCAGCAAGTCGACACTCTGAGATGATCGATTTGAACCTCTTGTTTTAACCTTCTAGAGATAGTCGCTTTAGCCCTCTTCAAGGGCTATGCTATAGTTGATCCTGCAATATAGTCTGTCTGCACATCTAGATGGCCAAACATATATAAATCTTTTTATGCAAGCCCTTGTGTTTCTATGGATCTTTATATCTTTTCGCTTCAGAGTCTCATTCACACATATCCACCATACTTTATTTCGTTTACATCTGCGTACTATACAATTAACTTCATTTAAATGCACTTACTTTGTTAAACGTCCCTTATCCATTCTCTTAACATGACCGAACAGTCTCAACAAATTTCTTCCATTCTTGGGTATCAATGTTTTTTCTACACCAGATTCTTTGAGAACCCACTCACTTCTGACTCACCATTCTGAGATCCGCACCTTCTTCGTCAAAGAGAACCATTCTTAGACATTTGTCCATGTATATATTGGATAACCAAGATGACATAACGCATCCTTGCCTAAAGCCTTGCGTACACCGAAAAAACCGATATTCTAATATTAAGAGTGTCATATTCTTACAGGCATATTTGTGTAATATTCTTAATAAAGTAAGCGAAATTCTTACTTCAAGAGTATCTTCTAAACAAAGGGAGAAAAATAATATTTTTTAAATGAGAATATGAGTGGGAAAAGAAGAAAAGCACAAAGGAAAATGCGCCTTGTTCTATTTAATCATTTCTTTTAATGTTTAGGGCCACGTGCTTTTTGATCAGTTTCCATTTTCGATTCTTTAACCCACGAAGTAGTATAAAAAGGCCAAACTCCATATTTTAGAATGTGTAATAAGTGACAAGCTCGAAGAAATGCAACAAATTCTGAGGATAAATCGCGTGCGCACATATATCTCCTTCACTTTACAGAAAATGTTAGAGCGATACGTTCAGGGGTGGGTGGGGGTTTATCAAAGTATCATTCTCTATCTTAACTACAACGGAAAAAGCATCACGCAAGGGGGGGGGGTGTTAAAAGTCGGTGAGAAATGTATCACGTATTTTGTGAATGGCCCCTTACATATTTCATCAAAATCTGTCAAAATGTTGTTAGTACATTATAATTTTCAATTGAAAAATTGTTTGTTACATATACATTTTTTGACTTACTCGATTTAACAGTATACTTACTTCTGGCTTTAATGTTCACAATTTATTTATTTTTCAATTAAAGATTTCGCAAAACACTATATAGATATATACTTATTATGTATTTATTTCGAGCAGTCACACCGAGACACAACCCCACTACATTATTTATTCGTTGACGTGTGACATCAAACTTTTCTCACTTTAACGTTCTCTGCGAAGAGAAAGGGATAGAGTTGAATAATATATTTTTATATTATATTATATAATATATAGATGAGAATATATATTCTTAAGGTAAGAGGGCTTCCATTCTACATTAAGAATATATTCTTGGCGCCTATTTAAGTTGAAAATATTCTTAAACTTAGTGGGAAATTCTTAAAATTAGAATATCGTGTTTTCGGTGTAATATCATAGCAATCATTCAGTTTTCCATTTAACCTTACTCTGACTTTACTACCTTCATATATTGCTTTTCTGAGCCAACAATTGAGATATATACACCTTTATCACCCTTTACTCTTGTAAAAGGGAACGATAATCGCATTTCTCCAATGATTCTGAACTTCTCCATTCTTAAAATTATTTTTTACAAATATAATTTTCGGTAGCACTAAATCCTATTTCGCCACTTTCAACGGGATTTTCTTACTTATATTCTTCTATGTCACAGTTGTCATGTTCCATCACTTTACCTCCATATAATTTCGTAAAAAGAAATGCACATACACTCTTTCACTTTGTCTGTATCCCATACGATTTCACTATAAGTATTCTTAATTCCAACTAAATTTGTGCTACTACTTTATTTCCTTATCTTCACAACCCATTTCCACTAGTCCTTTGCACTAATGAGGAATAAAATAAGAGACATAAAAATTTGTGGAATTAGTGATTTATAAATATTATATTCGAAATCTACGTGTTTTGGCGATTCCACTGATATGTCACTTGCCTTAACAAGTTGAAAATTAGAATAAGTGTGATAAGATTGCTATACATATATGATTCCAATTTTTTAAATTCCATAATTTTAAGCCTTTCAATTTGGAATTGTTTTTTTTTTCACGTTCAGTTTGAAATATTCAATATTTTGAGACATTTTCAAATAAAAAAGAATTCAATTTTCAATGCCTGGTTTTCAAATCTTCTCATTTTTAAGCCTTGATATTGACGAATTTCATTGAAAAACTGTTTTGCATTTATTCTGTCTGCATTTAATGCAACAGTTTTTAATTACGAATCCTTGAAATTGAAAATTGTACAACTACCAAGTCTTTCAATTTGATATTCTATGATTTCGAAGAATTTAAAAAACCAGACAATTTTGTAAGTTTAAAATTGAAACCAAGGAATTCAGAATATTTAAATAAAAAATTGTTAAATTTAAAACACCAATTCTTAGTGACATACATTTTGTTCACTTTTAAATCAAGTTCAGATTCGCTTAATTTTTAACGTTCCGTGGTAGAAATTTTTTAATTTTCAATACTTATAATTTCAGGGCTCAGACTTATTTTGGAGATAAAAAATGGTGTTTATAGTGTCATACATTCTAAAAAATAGTTACGGAATTTTCAGATACAATGTATTCACATACTCGTACACTAAGATCTACGTCAACTAGCGATCATTGTTATCTAAGTAGAAGCAGTTGATTTATTGCTTTATGTCACTTTAAAGTTTCTGATAATAGGGACGTTTACGACTATCGCACTTGAATTTCGGTGAACCAAGAACATCAGGACCTGAAAAACACTTGTAATTTTTAACTTATGACGGCAAATAACATATCGCACTTATTCTAATTTTCTACTTATTAAGACAAGTAACATACCGTTGCAATCGCCCAAAAACGTAGACTTCGAATATAATATTTCTAAATCACTGATTGCAAAAAATTTTGTTTCTTATTTTATTCCTCATTAGTACAAAGGACCCTCTCCTGGCAAGAGTCGGTGACAGTGTCTAGCGACCCCTCAGCTACATGAGGGGAATTTGGGTGGAGGGGGTAAAGCAAACAGGTAGACGGCGATCAAATGGGCATGCCCACTAAAACACATGATAAACAGACATCTGAAGTTTTTCCTACGAACCTAAGCAGACTGAGGTTATAAATCTAAGGATGATGAACTTTTGGGAAAGAAAAGGATGCAAAGAACTGAGCAAGGGAAATCTAAGAAAGACTATATTTTCGAAATGAGATCGAATAATTTTTCAATTAGTAATTTGAAAACGTGAATTTAGGGATCTAAAAAATTTTACGATTCCAGGCATATTTTATTCGCCTAAAAAAGTTTACAATTTGAAGAAGTTTGATGTAAGAACTTATTCCAGCATTTGTACTTGCTAAATGTCAAACTAAACGTATTCAGACAAATAACATATCATCATATATATCCTATATATTACCATTTCATATACAAACTTTGATTTGTCTGATTTGTCATTGTATTTAAAAAATTGTTTGTACTATTTTGTAATTTTTTTTTTTCTAAATTTCTATTTTTAAATTGGTCAAAATGAAAACCGTAGTCCGTATGTTATTTAAAACATCACTAATGCTTCCTCAATGAGCAAGCAAGTATATTTGCTAACGGGAAGCAAATTGCTAATGAAATGAGCAACATATAATTATAAATACAAAGTGCAAACACTCGAGATCGAATTTACAGCTAGTATATAATGCAATTCGGTTACGGAAAAAGTTAAATAGTTTACGGTTTTTCTTGCACAAGTTACAATTTGAAAAAGTAAAAATTAAAGTACAGAAAAAAGGTACGTTCAGAGTTTCATTATTGATTCATTATTTAATTAATATAACAAAAAAACTTGTTTTGGTTGAAAATTCATCTCTTTCTGTATACCTTTTCTGGTTCAAAAAGCAACTGAATGGATAAAAATTAAACCGTTTTGGTTAAAAATTAAAATTTTTAGTTGAAAATTAATAATTTGTTATTGAAGAGTCAAGTATTGTTTTGAAAGCTCTTTTTTTTCTTCAAAAATAATTTCATTAACTGAAAATTTAACTATTTTGTTGAAAATTCAACTGATTGGTTGAGAATTGACTTTTTTGTTGAAAATTTATATTTTGGGGTTCAAAAGTTAACTCTTTGATAGAAAATTAAACTGTTCTGAAGAAAATTCTTTTTCGCAATAGAAAATTAATTCTCTTAGATGAAAATTTAACTACACCACTTTTGGTTAAAAATGGATTTTTTTTAGTTCAAAAATTCCACTGTTTAAGAAATCCCTTTGAATATATGGAATGTATCAGCTTTAAGACTCGTCGACCAATCGGATCTCTGTAATTAGGCTAAGGCTAGCATGGAGAACATATAGTCTGTTATGGTTATAGAAGCCTCCGGCGCGCCCGTGCTGCATACGATCACTGCAAGTCTGCAACCGGTCGATTTGAATTTCAGTTTATCCCAAGCTATTATTGTTAGCAGGAATTTAAAAAGGAACAGTAAAGCTCTAGTCATATAGGCCAACATTGAATGGCACTAATGATACCATATAATCTTTGGAATGCACAGTCACGCGAGTTTTAAATTTGAAGATGAAATTTGCCATATGTCGGACGTATATTTTCCATTATTTTTTCCATTTAATTCTTTGGTCGTGGAAATTTCTGTTCTTAAAAAGTAGTTTCAGAAAGAAGTTTCAATAAGGCAATAATTTATGTCTTTGTCTAATTCATTCACTTTCCTTGAAGAGAAGTTGCAAATATATTTATAATATTTCTAATATTTGCATTATTGTGCTATAGCTGAAATTATACACTTGATATAACATACATGGTTACGAAAAGAGATGCAGTATTGTGCAGATTATTCTAGAAAAATTAGGAAGATTCTCAGTATACTCAATAAAATGATTGAACATTATAACAAGATTTGTAGTTCAGATTCGTAGCTCAGAATCGATAAACATATAGAGTATATTTTTACCAAGGTATTTTTTTTAATGAGTATAAAATACAATTTAATAATTAAATAATGCTCAAAAAACTTTACAATATTCTATATTTAATCCTAGAACATTAAAAATTATTCCAAAATGGTCCAGCATTTTTAAGAAAAGTCAGGAACATATTATACAATTTCCAGAGAATTTTTGAGTAGAATATTATCGGTGTACACTAAATCCTTAAGCGTCAAATTTTGATCCAAAAGTAGATAAATTTCTTGCAGTGAAAAACAGTTGAAAACTACATAACTGCTACATCGAAAATTACAACTACATTCACATCATCCCATATATGCAGATGTCAATTGTTTTTCGCACTGGAAAGAATTGATTACTTTTGGATAAAAATTTGACGCATTGGGATTTAATGTGTGAGAGCAGGGTGGTCCTTATTTTTCACTTTTCGAATTTCTTCACTCTCACCACCGAGTTTCGTTCAAATGCCCAACAAAAATTGGCTCAAAATTTGAGCAAAATCGGTTAATATTCAGGGGTCGCACAAAGACCATGAAGTTGCTCATTGATTTAACATGGGAAAATGTCAGCTTGTTGTAAATCTAATATTTAAACGCCATGATACGTTGCAAATAATTCTGGATTTCACAATATTGTTAAGGATTAATCCCAGAATAAGAATCAATCCAAAATTTCAAGAGTGAATGACTTTGAGCTACCCCTATGGGTCGCAAAAGAAAATTCCATAAATCACACTTTTGAATTTTATGGAATATTGTGGTTTATTAACGCTTTTTGAAGTTCTTTTCTTCATAAATAATCATTAAGCGGTAATTTAAAAATCCCAGCCATCTCTTAACTAATTTTCAACTGTTTACATAATTTTAATTTGTTTAAAGTTTTGTTTTTTCCGATAAGTCGGAAAATGAATGTATTACCTAGACGTTATGAGTTCTTTAATCAATTATAACAATAAAATATTTAAAAAAAATAATTTTTCATAGATTTAAATAACTCGTGTTTATTCAAGTATATAGTTAAGCCAAACAAAGTAGGAGAATCATTTTATCCCACCAATTTTTTGACAGATTTTTATTTTTAAGTACTAATTTGTTTGCTAAGAATACATTCAAGAGTATTCCTGGAAAACCAAATAGTACCTAAAAATGTTTCAATATTTCTAAAAATGGTAAAATAAAAATATTTAAACAAAATAAAGTTGCTTAAATAATTTAAATTTACTTAAATATTTACGATTATTATTCCTTTCCGCAAGTTTTGAATATACGCCGGGTGTCGACCTTTTTATGTAACTTCATAATATGTTGCTGTAACTGTGCCGCGTCACCTGAACACACTGAGCTATCTGAAAGTTGAACTTTTTTTCTTTTTTGTCGGATATGAATTTCAATTCATTCCAACGTATTATTTATTTCAATAAAACATGAAGAGCTTTTTAAACAATAAAAGTGCTCAATGTGTGAAAAAGTCTTTGCAAAAAATAAAGTTTTTATGACTACACTGTAAAAAAAGCTTTGGTGATATTTATAATCAGCTAGTAATTATACGTGCAGTGTATTTTCATATTACAATGCATAACCTGATTAATTTACGATACTACAGTATTTATTTGCAATCTAGTGTGATTTAACTTCAAGTCACAATGTAAAAATAGAACGAGGGTTGTTCCATTTGCAGTCGACTGTAAAATTACTACGTCCGATGATGGAAATTATTCGATCGGCGTGGGACATAGTAAGTTTACGTGAGATGATAATTTTACTTGGGGCTTTAATTCTACGAAAGTATATGTAAATTTTGACTATGTGTGCTTTTCTGTCGCGAGGGAGTAAGTCCGCCCTGACGAACGCCGCAGAATTATGTGTAGGACGTAAATTTTGACAATTCGGGACTCTGAAGTATGACGTTGTTTTGCACGTTATGTCAAAGATAATCTTTGGTTATGTCGCGTTGAATATGTGAAAATAATTTGTTCTTTCACTCGATAAAAATGAATTTTTAAATTTGTGTGTAAAAAGTTGTGAATAGTAGCAAGGTGGCTGTAGGTTAAAGAAAAACTGAAAATCAGTGAAAAGTCAGCGAAATTTGATAATCATAAGTCAAAGATGAAAAAGATATTGAAATTTGAATCACCGAAAAGTTTTAGGGGAACCAAATTTCTAAATATCTTTTCGATTATAAAAGCTGAAGACAAAATTCAAAGAAATTTCGGAGATTTCCGACCCGTACCTAATTTCACGGTCGACGACGGGAAAACGTCCTGCATGTATTTCTTTATGGCGGACGTAGTTTGAGAACAAAAGAATGTATTTTTACGGAATTCTGCTTATTTACTATGTGCTACACCGATCGAATTATTTCCATCGTCGCAGGATGTAAATTTGCACCAACTTTTTTTACAGTGTATACTTGCGATTGAGCTACGAAATAATTATTGTTTATTATTTTAAATAATCAATACGTTAGACCTAATTATTATATACGTATTTGATAAATAATTAAAATGAATTTCATAAATCATTTATGTTAAAATTAGTATTTTATGATTTTAATCACGTTCAATAATTATGTTGTATTATCATAAATATGTAACACAGTGCATTCAATTATTATTTGAACATTTATAGTATTATGATTGGTGATTTCCTAAATCTTTTATTTAAAAATGATTATTTTCTGAATTGACTTCTGTAATTTTTTTACGTCCAAACCGTGATTCTGTCCAGAAACTAGCTAAACTCTGGGCAGTCTTAATATATTTAAATTCTTAACGAACTCCCAGATAGCGCCATGACTGGGACTGGGCAGCAGAAAGCTTCAAGTGAAACACGTATCAAAACCAGACAGCGCCAGGATAGCGCCAGGCTAGTATTACATAAATAAACAGGCTTGTTTAGAACTGTACTAGCTTTAGTATGATTCAAGACTGCCACGACATTTTTCCACACGGGAGGTCTATAGAAGGCCAAATTAAATGAAAATGGGAAAATATAAGTGCAGGTTTTTTGCTAAAATCTACAGATTCCGAAAAGAAAATTTAAATATCTAAATTAGGTGAATGTCCATAACTTCGTGGAAAATCTTTTTTCTTTTATCTTAATTATACGTTTCGGCTGATTTCCTCTAAAAAACAACATATAATTTGCCGTTGAGAGAATTTGCGACTTAAAGTGTAGAACCTGTCCAATTTGAAATGGATTCGATCTAAATATAAACATCCTATTTTAGATTTTTTTTTAATTTGTTGTATGAGGCAGACAATTATAAGGGAAAACGCTTTTTAAGTGGGTAATTTAATTAATTACTTTCTCGAGTTTCCAAACTACTAGAATTTTTTTGTGCAAGATTTTTATTTAGAATAATTTAATTTAGAATAAATACCATTAACGAATTTCGCGAAGCGTTTCTGTGCACGTTTCTGTGCACAACAGTTACTTAAAAATTGTAACGCGTTAGCCTTGCCGTTACCTGCTCTTTCTCGTGGAAAAGTCAGAATTGATCTATCTCCAAAACCTGAGTCACTATGAGCAGTGAAAGTAGCGTAGTTTTTAGCGTTATAGTGATGCGGGCTGAACTTTAAATGCTTGTACTGTAAAATTTAGCTAGCCTACTTAAGATCCCTTTTCTCGTTCGGGGTCACACACACACATTCGTTATCATTTATGTGAAATGAAGTAAATTTATACATAAGTTTGAAAAGTCTCTTAATTATACATCAGCTTAACATGAAACCTTTTTTTTTTAATGGTCTCTGAAACGAATAATTTAAACCGAAAAATCTAAAATTGGATAAGGATGCAAGTTTTTAGGCATTTCTGAAAAATATTTGCAATTTTAGCAAAACTGAAATTTCAAACCTTCACACAGAAAAACCCCGAGCTCTTTTTATCCTAGCTTCGTATAGTTTCGTAAATTTATCCACTGCTAGATAAATCTGAAAGGTGTGCAAAATAGTTAATAGCAATTTTTTGTCGCTGACAAATCCTTTTTAATGGTCGGCGGTTTTTCTGTAGAAGCACTGTATTCAAAAAGTTTAAGACTTAACATTGAACATAAGTTTAGAATAGTCTAAGAAAGAAAATATAGAAGTGGTCGAAATTGAAGTTTATCGTTCAGATGTAGATATGCAGGTGTGATGAAAATGGAAGTTATCGGAGGGATTCATGCAGCATGAGTCGAAAATTATGCAGAGCAAGGTCCACCGAACTTCGAATCGCCTCGAATTAAGCACAGGGCACAGCAAGTCGTACACACTGCACAGGTAGCCTTGAGATTAATGGCAGTACCCGTCTGGGCCTCCAGGGTGTAGGTGTGTCCTCGTTGACTCTACTTCTTTGCCTGTGCCCTCCATGCCTTCATGGCGGATAAAAGGGCTGGAACGGGCGAGTATTTGATCACAAAGAACTGTGGCACACTGCCCATCTATATGCTTGTATGTGGCTGCATGTGGTGTGCGTCCATAGTTTGCCTTAAAGCCTTAGCCATTCGAAATTCTTCTCAAATTTCACTTCATATATATGTTCCTACAGCGATTTGCACTTTCCCCATGGTTATGTAATACATTCCATTAAACTCACTCAATTTCGGTGAACCTTTACATTCTTTTTAATAACTACACTTTTACGAAAACATTACCATTTTAGTTTATTTTATTATATTTTAGAAATCATAAGCCCAATAGTTAGTGACGAAACTGGCGACAACATTTGCTACAAAATATACTGGGTGTTTTTTTTAACTTGAGACATCGAAATATTTAAAAAAATACGCATCCTATGAGAAAAATATCCGTAGTAGTAAATTTCTATTTTTGAGGGGGAAAAGCGACTTTAAACAAATCCCCCCTCCCCATCCCCAGGAGGTGGGTGGGTTTTTTTTTCGCGAATCGAAAAACAATTTTCGAACAAAACTTACGTATTTCATTAAGGAGAATCTAAATCAGTGATAAAAAATTAGGGTTTCACATTTGAAATTAGAAAATTACCAGCGCATAGAATGCGTTCAAAAATCTTTTTTTTAAATTATTATTATTATTTTTTTTTACGATCATGCATTTTCTCATGTAAGATCTTTTGTTTCTTTGGCTTTTTATATCTTTTCGAATTAGGGCGTATTTCACACACTCTATCCACTCTTTCCTTTGTCTGTCAAACAGTGTCCTTCATATCACATTCTTTGAGGATTCTCGTGTTACTGACTTCGTCTATTAGTGTTTTACCGCATACATTGCGCAGGTATTGCATGCCAACAATTAAGAATTATACGGAATAATACACACACACACACACACACACACA
>CAKNWT010232600.1:1572-16168 GCA_932066315.1 Andricus coriarius
ACAAATTTGAAAAAATATGGAAGAAAATAATAAGCCTATAGAAAGTTTATTTTGAATAATGGCGGGGCCAGCGAAACGTTTCCCTGTCCCGGCCATGATTTTTGCTGCACAGGGGGTAGTTTTTAGGGGTTGAAGTTGGTTGCACAAATTTGAACAAATTAAGACGAAAATACTAAGCCCATAGAAAGTTCATTTTGGATAATGTCGGGGCCAGCGAACCGTTTCGCTGGCCCGGTCATGGTGTTTGCCGCATAGGGGGTAGTTTTTGGGGGTTGAAGTTGGTTGCACAAATTTGAAAAAATTAAGAGGAAAATAATGAGCCCATAGAAAGTTGATTTTGGATAATGTCGGGGCCAGCGAAACGTTTCCCTGTCCCGGTCATGGTGTTTGCTGCATAGGGGGTAGTTTTTAGTTGTTGAAGTTGGATGCACAAATTTGAAAAAATATGGAAGAAAATAATAAGCCTATAGAAAGTTTATTTTGAATAATGGCGGGGCCAGCGAAACGTTTCCCTGTCCCGGCCATGATTTTTGCTGCACAGGGGGTAGTTTTTAGGGGTTGAAGTTGGTTGCACAAATTTGAACAAATTAAGGCGAAAATAATAAGCCCATAGAAAGTTCATTTTGGATAATGTCGGGGCCAGCGAAACGTTTCCCTGTCCCGGCCATGGTGTTTGCTGCATAGGGGGTAGTTTTTAGGGATTGAAGTTGGTTGCACAAATTTGAACAAATTAAGACGAAAATAATAAGCCCATAGAAAGTTGATATTGGATAATGTCGGGGCCAGCGAAACGTTTCGCTGGCCCGGCCAGTGTTTTTTTGAGTTTTCAGGTACTTCCGTTGTTGCACAAATTCCAGTTTTGGTTGTACAAATTTGAACAAATTCTGCACTAAATACTTGGCACAAAAAAGGTTGAATTTGCGTGGGTGGTTGGGCCAGCGAAATGGTCCTCAAAAAACACTTTACCTTCAATAAAAAGAATGAAGAACAAATTTTGTTGGAAAAATCTCTCCGTACCCTCTTAGATTCCTTGTGAAAATGTTACACTGGGAATCCCATTTAAGTAACTTGCATTTAAATCGTTCCTGGAACATTAGTCCTCGGCATTTTGTTGAAGCGTGGACCACGGGGCGGAGAGAGAGGTGGTGCCTATTCATGCGCGACAATCAGCATGAGGGCAGTATTCTTAGCGCGTTAGTTGCGTCAGCATGAGTCCAAAATAAACAGAAATGGTTCACGCGGCCCTGAATGTTTACCTTCGGAGCGAGCGAACGCTGTTCTCGATTTAAGTGACGGCCATTTAGGACGATGCCCGAAACCGCCCTTAAATATGATTCCCAATCTACATCAAACAATTTATCCGTGTAGACTAGGGTGGTTCTTGTTTATACTTGGTGGAATGTTTTTTAGAATTTGCGGCTTGCGTTCATTCTCATCAGATCAAAAAATATAAAATCCTGTAACTTCCTGAATTTGGTTCACCTAGTTTTATCAACATCACTGGACCCCTTACAACTCTGATATTCAAGAAATGGATGGACCCCGGTTCTAAACCCGATTCGTTCAAAGCGTGTTAAAGTTATTCCCAAAATTGTTTTACAGCCAAAAAGTCCAGGAAAATTGATCAAATATGCGGAAAAGTAAAAATTTGCTTGGTGATTTGTGGGTGTAGGGCGAGGATGATATGTAAAAAGGAAAGAGGAGTTATTCGGAAAGAAATTACAGAGGCGAAGGGCTCGCGGGCGGCGACGCGACGGCTTATACAAGATACAAAAAGGTAGAGAATTTTGCGCTGATAAACACGTGTAGCTTTTAACGTGGCATCCCGAAGATCGTATCTCCCGTAAAATATACCCGCAGGAGACAATATTAACTACTTCGTGCTTCTGCTGTCCCTCCCACCGCCTCTTGTATGGGGAATTCAGCTTAATGAACTGTATACGCACAACGCGAAATCGCCGAAACCTCCGCCTTGTAATATTTTCGCATGTATATTTTCATATCCTTTTTTCTTTTTTAAGACCTCCCGCCTTCTTCCTTCTCACTTGCATCTTTGCGTGAATAATCGACCTTGTGAAAATCGCAAAATGGTAATAAGACTGTAGTAATCGTTAACCTGTATGGTATATCCTAATGTAGGTTGTAGGTAGTTAGTTTTAAAGGTTCCTCTCTTAATGCGACAACAGAATAGAATTACATACTTGTTCGTTAATACATTGTCTGAGACTTCTATAAGTTTTCTCTTACTTTGTAATATCTTTTAGCGATCATCCATTAATCACCTGACAGATTTTTCGTCAATTTTTTTATCATATTTTTTTACCGTTCTAGCAAATTGGTTCGGACTCCCCCTGACACCTATGTAATGTAATTTTTGCGAATATTTTCAGTCATTTTATATTAAATAGGGGAGGCTGGGAAGAGATAAGCAAATACGGTCAAATAAGACAGTGTTTCCTCAGAGTTTCTCTATGAGTAAGCAAATATATTTGCTAATTAAGTATAATGAGGAAGCAAAGTGCTTATGAAATGAGCACCACAACATTGTAATCCTACAAGTTGTACAGGAGCTCAACGATTTTGAAGTCCGGGAACATCTCTTTGTTTTAAAATATAATTTTTTTTTCTTTCTCGTAAACGATGAAAAATATCACAAAAGAAAAAGGGATATTTTTATAGAACTTTTATAGATGTGTGAACTTTCGTCTGAACATTTTTTTACCTTTCGTCATTCAGAGAAAAATGAAAAAATTCTATTCATCCACAACAATATTTTCAATGTGAAGCAATGGTTTACAAGAATGAAATTAACTAGTTATGCAGAACATATTACTTACTAATCCTAAATAAAAATAATATTTTAAAAAGTATGGTTTTGGAGAAAATCTTTCTTCAAATTTTCCAATTTTTCAGAATTAATTAAAAGAGCTAAAATTATGACGTTGAATACAAAAAGAAAATACCAAATACTTACTCTCGTTAGGAAACTACTGCATTTTGAAAAAACCTTCTTTTGATTTTTGAGAACTCGTAAGTAATCTTTGAATGATTTAACAGATCCAAACAAATTTGTTTCACCATAGAAATATATATCCAAATATTAAATAATGTTGACGCTCTATCTGCTGGACCTCTTTACCTGATTTGAAATAGAACTGGTCAGATAATATATTCAACATATAAGCTTTGTGGTGAATTTTATTTATCGAATTTTAATGTACTAACGCATTTATATACAATTGATCAATCAAAACGATTAATATTGAACCATTAATCAAAATTGTAATTTGGTGCGGTTATGAAGAAGAGTTTCTATGGTGAGTACTTACAAAAGAAGAACTATCATTCATCATAAGAAGGATCTGTGGCTGCTACCGTAAAATCTGTTTTATAAAGAAAATCTACTATAAGAGCAGCTGCAATTGGTTTTGTTTATAAATTTTATTTTCAGAATTGCTTTTTTAGCATATTCAAGGCAGAATTTTCATTTATATTGACACTGACCAGTTGCAGAAAACTTCTATTTATATTTCAAATTATTTCTTATATTTTGTAGAAAAAATCACCAATTGTTATTTAGTGCTACATTATGGGTTTTTAAGTGTGAATTTTGAAAAGAAGGTTATACATTATTTTCAACAAATTATAGAAATATGATATAAATGAGAAAATTGAAATAAATGTTATTTCAGTGGCAGGTATTAATAAATACATTTATTGAAAAATGTATCTTAATGATTCTGACTTATGTACTTTAAATTAGAAAAATTAGAATATATAAGAAAAACTTTCATTAAATTAACCATTACTTGCGTTGATACTTCTAAATATTTATTTTTCTTTTCCTGAGTAATAAGACTTAAGATATAAGATTTATCTTTAGAAATTATTTATTTAACATTTTACGGAGCATAAATTATATTATATTATATACTATATTTATATATCATATTGCTCAATCGTGAAAACAATGTAATAAATGTTAATTTCAATGACGTTTTATCGCTCTACACATTTCTATATTTTCATCAGAATTTAAATAATCTTTTAGACACACAAAAAACATGAAAAGAATCTTTTATTAACAAACAGTAATGAACAGTTAGGGTTTCCCGTCTCGCTCCAGAGTACGGGACGAGATGAGACATGTGCACAATTTATGATTTTCCTATTTTTATTACAATTAATATTTTTCTAACACTTTGTCTTTCCTGAAATTCATACATGACAGTTCGCAAAGTGACATGAAATCTGATGATATTCCTTGAACTTAGTTTAATATCTTGAAAATTCATAAAAATCCTTTAAATTACCCTAAGATATTTCCAATCGCTTGGAATCTTTTGAAATCCTTTACAATTTTTTCAAAGATTTTAAAAACTCCTTGGAATCTTTTAAATTATCCTAAAATATTTTTAAAAAAAATGTAATCATTAGAAATACCTTGCAATGTTTCAAACATCTTTAAATCTTTTAAATCATATGATCCTTGTGAATAAATTGTTTAAAATGTGATTAAAATATTATAAAATCCCTTAAAATATCGTAATATAAAATAAAATCTGATGATATTCCTTAAAATTCCTTGAATTCGCTTACAATATTTGAAGTCCTGTGAGATCCTGGAAATTCATTTAAATACCTGATTGAGAGCCTTTAAAATCGCTTAAAATACTAAAATCTTCGGTAATCTTATAAAATCTGGTAAAATCATTTAAAACCCCTATATTTTTAACCCTTCGCCGTCCTTGAGGGTCGTTCGTGACCCGGTCCATTTTTCGAGGTCGAATTTCATTGCGAAGAAAGAGGCATGACAGGTCAACAAAAAAAAATTTGGAATACCTCAAAACAATTGAATGATAAAATAGAGGATGGGAATAATAACTTAGAATTTTCAAATGATTTTTTTATCTCAAACTGTATTGATGGAGGATGGGTGAACACAAATGACCCACAAGGACGACGGAGGTTGTAAAAATTACAAGGACGGCGAAAGGTTAAATATCCTAAAACGTTTTAAGTTTTATACAGCCCTATGCAGCGTCCCTATATTTCGGTTAGTTCACGCAGCTTTCTCGTGTAAGCTGAGTTGTAGGTGGCGCTGGGTGGCATGTAAACCTGAATTTGTTAGCAAAGCCATGGCAGATATACAGGCAGGCTCTGTGTTTGTACCATTTTTATTTAATAGAAATTGTTTTGACAAATTATTTTAACTCAATTATTGGGGAAATTAAGAAGGAAAAAGACCCCCAAAAATAAAAGAAAATCAAGAACACGAGAATAGTGAAAAAGAAAAAAAAAGCCGAAACCGGTGTATAGCTCCGGGATGTACTTCGGGTTATGATTGTAATCCTATGAAATTTTATGTTTTTCTTGTGCCAAAAGGTGAGGAAAATGTCAAACTATGGCAGAAAGCAATACGACGCGACGATATAATTTTAAAACCGGATCATAATGTTTTTCAGTTGCATTTTGCTCCGAAAGATATTTAGTTGGAACGAGAAGTAAAAAAAGCTGATGGAAGAACTGTCCTCAGAGTAGTACGTTTATTGTATTTATTTTTTATTTAAAAACTTATATAATTTATTTTTTAGTTTCTTTTTTTCACATGAACTTATTTCAAAGTGAGCCAAATATTGTATTTCTAAATTTATTTTTTAATTGGATTTAGAGGTTATAAGTATGTATTTTATGCGCGAAGTTTATTTTTACTTATATATTTTGTCAATTCATATTGAACAAATCACGAAGTACTACAAGGAGACCGCACGCCTGTGGCGTAGATGGTGGAAGACAGTCCACAACCGCGATCGCCTGTCCTCGGATTTTCATTTCTTCCCCGATGAGAGCGCCTCAAGTGGCAAATTGAGGGATCACGATTCCTATAGTAGCAGATGACAATTTAGTTACAAATTTTCTCTGAAGAGGCGCTCTCATCTGGGAAGATATCTCGCTATGGAGAAAATCGGAGGACAGGCGATCGCGAAATGGCGCCAGGTGGAATACATGGCGTGCGGTCTCCTTGTAGTACTTCGTGGAACAAATATATAAATGAAAATAGACACTACATATTCAGCTTCTAAATGAAATTTAATAATAAAATTAAGAGTACAATATTTAGTTTACTTTAAAATAATTTTAAATTAAAAGAAAAACTAAATATTGTATTTATAATTTTTAAACTGGATTGGATTTAGAGAATGAATACGTAGTGTCAATTTAAATTGAAAAAATATATAATAGAAAAAGATACGTATTCAGCCTCTAAATCCAATTGAATAATAAAATTATAAATATACAATATTTTTTTATTTAAAATTATTTTAAAGTAAACTAAATATTGAATTTCTAATTTTATTATTAAATTGCATTTAGAGGTTAAAAATGTAGTGTCTATTTTTATTGATATATTTGTTCAAGTTAAATTGACAAAATATATAAGTAAAAATAAACTCCGCGTATAAAATACATACTAACCTCTAAATCAAATGAAAAAAAATTAGAAATACAATATTTAGTTTACTTTAAAATAAGTTTATGTGATAAAAAGAAACTAAACAAATTAAATTGTATAAGTTTTTAAATAAAAAATAAATACAATAAACTTACTATACTCCGATGACAGTTCTTCCATCAGCTGCTTTTACTTCTCGTTCAAGCCACATATTTTTCGGAGCAAAATGCAACTAACACACTTTATTATCCGATTTCAAAATGATATCGTCGCATCGTATTGCTTTCTGCCATAGCTTGACATTTTCCTCACCTTTTGACACTAGAAAAACACTAGTATTTCGTAGGATTAGAATCATAACCCCAAGTACATCCCGGAGCTATACACCGGTTTCCGTTTTTTTTTAATTTCTTTTCCACTATTCCCGTGTTCTTGATTTTCTTTTCTTTTGGGGGGTCTTTTTCCTTCTTAATTTTCGCCATAATTTAGAATTAAAATCATTTGTCAAAACACTTTCTATTAAATAAAAATGTTTAAAAACAGAGCCTGTCTGTACATCTGCCATGGCTTTGTTAACAAATTCAGGTTTACATGCCACCCAGCGCCACCTACAACTCAGCTTACGCCAAGAAGCTGCATGAACTAACGTCAATGCATAGGGTTGGTCTCATATAATATTTCTTCTAAATCTTCCGAAATTTTAGAAAATTGTTTAAAACAGCATAAAATTTGTCTCAATTCCATAAAATCATTATGATTTTTGAAAATTCCTTGAACTTTTCTAAGCCTCTTGAAAATTCCTTGGAATATTTTAATATTTAGACATACCTTGAAATATTTGAAAATCTCTTCAAATCTTGAAAATTCTTAAAAATCTCTGAATTCTTACAAAAATGCATTCACAAATGAATTCTTTAAAATTTTACTAAAATATTATAAAATCCTTAGAAGTCGCGAAATGTCACATTAAATCTGATAATATTCCTTGAAATTCCTTGATATATTTGAAGTTATACGAAATCCTTTAAGATCGCGGAAAACTCATTAAAATACCTTATTGAGAGCATTTAAAATCATTTAATACTACTGAAATTCTTGAAAACCTTATGAATCTGAATTTCCTTTGGAATCTTTTCAAATGTGTAGGGGCATATGATATGGTCCAGATCCCGCCAACCCCCGACAAGGAACATTTTCGGCAACTCAGATTTGCGGTAAATCACATTTTCTGCAAATCACATTGCGTCAACTCTGATTTCGAAAAATATGAAGTCCACAAAAAATGTAGTAAGTCACATTTGTGGCGAGTCACATTTACAGTAAGTCGGATTTGCGGCAAGACACATTGCGGCCTCTTTCGTTCGGAAAAAAATGCGGAGTCCACAAAATTTGGCTGAAAATAATGGAGTGACTTAAATTATTTCTGTGACCAATCACAGTGGTATAGACCTTCCCCCCCCCCCGGAATGTTGAGAAGGGGTAGCGGTGTAAAATACTTTATTTTTGTGACGGGGGTATCTTTCCTCACTTTCGCCAATTTTTTCTAGACTTATAATTTTTTTGAACGAGGGATTCCCCAAGGTGACTTTCCGCGAATATGACTAGCCGTAAATGTGACTTGCCGCATTTTTGTCAATTCCTTATAGATTTCATATTTTTCGAAATGTGACTTGCCGCAATGATAGTTGCTGCAATGTCACTTGCCGCAAATGTGACTTGCCATAAATGTGACTATTTGCCATGTGACTTGCCACAAATTTGACTTGCCGCAAATAAGACTTACCCCAAATTTAAGTTACTGTAATGAGACTTGCTGCAATGCGACTTGACGGGGGCGGGCATGATTCAACCCCAAATATCTTAGCTTAACCTGATAAACTTGAAAAATGTTGAATGATTTTGCGAGTAGTTGTAATTCAAAAAATTGTGAAAAAGCTTTGTTTTTATGGATATCTTTTTACAAAATGATGGATAAAAAACAAAACATTAGTCTAATTATATCTTCGTGAAGGCTTTATAATGCTATTACAATATTTTATTGTTTTATTACCCATCTAACATATCGTAACATTTTCCTGATCCACCTCTTCCCAAACGGTGTTACGTAATTCATGGATGGCTCCTTATGACATTGGTAATTTATCAAGAAGATTATTTACACATCGTTTTATATAACTGATTTACGCTTAATCAGGGTAATAATAGTTAAAAATTCGCGAATTTTTCCGGCTTGGCCAAAAATCAGAAAATCCACTCCAAATTTTTGTACCACATATAATTGTTCTTAAGAGTCTTCTGAAGATATCCTGATTGTCGTTTAAATTAACATTTCTCCTTTGAAGTTATTACTAATCAAAGTACTTGATCCATATTTATACTTCCGATGGGGTAATTATGGATCAAAATTTTTACTTTCTAATAAAACAATGTAAAAAGATTGTCATTGTTCCATATCATATGGAAATCATTGTTCAGGTATTACAGATAATAATAATAATACAAATAATTTGTATTAATTATTTTAATTAATAATAAATAATAATTTAAAAGATATCTGTGTGTCCTATTTTTTGATTTCCTGACACAAAGATATCAATATATTTTCTTTTTAACCTCTAGGTTCCCGATTATTTATTGAAGATAATTTTTGTCAAATTTTTTTTTTTAATTGATCCATAATTGACGGCATCTCACGTTTCGCCATAGAACAAAAAAACTAGGAATTAATAAGTTAGCGCAGTGCGTACGCTTTCTTCTCAGTACTTGCTGTACGCCCCCTTCGAATAGTTTTCATATTCATCTCGGATTCTAAAATATTCTAGGAGAAGAGTTTTAGATTATTTGCCTTCGTGATTCGACATTCGCCACTTTCTGAATTTGTTCTGATTTCTTGGTAAAATGTAAAAGCTACCACTTATAGTCCAATATGTAGCACACTTCATGCTACAAATTGAGCTGGTGCAAAGTTTCAAAAAGTTCACTATAGACGCAGAAAAATAAATACCTTTTTGATCTATTATTGCCCGACTTGGCCCATAATTATGCCGGTTCACGTTAACCTTAAAGTTATTTTGGTATGCTATCGTTCAGATAAAATTAAAAGAGAAGATAGTGTGATTGAAGGTACAGTGGAAGGAAAGGAAGGTTGGATTGTAAATAAGTTTTGAGTTTCTGAAAAAGAATGCAAGATTAACAACTGAAGGAGAAGCCGCAAGCAAAATTCATTACAGTTGCATATCCAAGGTTTACTTCGAAAAATTTGAAAAAGTTACTAACGACGTATGTAGCAGCTGCTCGTTACTGATGTCATTGCACGAGGTCGCCATAAACATCGCCTCTCATCCGTGCGAAGAATGCAACCTGATTACACGTCCAGATACAACGGACATCGGACAGTGAGAAGCCAAATTGCACGGTCCAGCCTAAAAGTACGCGAGAAATCGCAATTTGTCCCTGTCAGTTGAAAAAGAAAGAGAAATATGACACAATCATTTGGCAAAGATATTTTTATACCTCAACGTTGTTGAACAATTTATTTATCAGATTAAAGAATTGTCAAACATGAGTTTAAAAGAGGAACGCTTTTCAAGAATGGAAAAGAAAATTGATTAATATTAATGTCCATTAGGAATGCCCAAGAAAAACAAAGTTCGAATTTCGTTTTAAATAATGTCTCATATTGTAAAGTTCCCATGAAAAATGATAACGTATTTTTTCTGCAATCAGAAGGAGGGAAAATGCCCATTTAAAAAATTTGAGATTGGACCCAGAAACCAGGTTCTAAACAATCATTATTTCGCATTCTATCGCAAATTATCTGTATTATCATAACGAGATAAACCAATTAGACATTTTAAAAATCAGAACAATCAATTCAGTTATTTTCTAATTGTTTGAATAACTTTAAACTTTTAAATATAAGTTTTGACTGAAATAAGGTAAAGCGTAGCATGAACTCATTAGTTTAAATCAAATATCAACGTGAACGACTTACTTTATAGTAAATTGTTTAAATCATTTTTCATTCTTGAAATGTAACTTTTCACTAAAATAACGCAGAAAAGTGCACTTTTTTGCACATTTTCCCACAAATTGAATGAGTAGCTTTTATGCTGACACTTTACATTGACCACCCATAAATTTGTAAGAACTCCATGTAATTTTCACTCGTTTTATTGAAATGTACGCCTTCCAGTCTCCTATTTATAAAAATGGGGGGTTTCCGCATGTATTTTCAATTGGAAAAATAAAGGGGTGGACGGAAACCCTAAACTTTGTTTGAGAAAAAAAATACGTATTCACTTTTTTTGGAAAGCTCTCAAAATGACCTATTATCCCAAAACAATTTCGAACTTTGTTTCTTTTTCGACCTCCCATAATAACTAACCAATTTTACTTCAAATTAGACAGATAGGTCCAGGTGAGGGTGTCAAACTAATTCGGTATTTGGATATATCTTTCTGTGGTGAAAATAAAGGAATACGTATTTTACAATTATTTCAAAAATGTTTTCTTGGTTTTTTATAATCATTCGAAGGCTAAATGCGAATTTAAAAAAAATTACCGACTCTTTTCTTAGAATGCAGTATTTTCCGAACGAATGTAGGTATTCCGTAATTTCTTTGATTATTAAACAGGCATTCTATCAGTTTTATGCGGGCTGAACCATTTTTAAGGCTGTGACATATTTTTTTATATAATATTTTTTTTTGGAAACGATACAATATATCACAAAAGAGCAAAAGTTATTTTTTACATCCTTTTTTTGGACCTTTCGTTGTTTCGAGAGAAATGAAAAAGATTGATTTTTCTAAAATAATACCATCTATTTCTGGAAAAGAAA
Source organism: Andricus coriarius (assembly GCA_932066315.1). Lineage (NCBI taxonomy): Eukaryota > Metazoa > Arthropoda > Insecta > Hymenoptera > Cynipidae > Andricus > Andricus coriarius. Next base: position 12,870 of record CAKNWT010232600.1, read on the forward strand.
TTTCAAAGGAGGGTTTTTGAGAAAATCCACTTTTAAGAATTTTAGAAAAATAGCAGCGATTTTGATATTTCTAAAATTTTTGGTGGATCAATTGAAAAAGTAGGAATTTCCACGCCGAGTAAACGAAGAAAATTCCGAGTCAAGTAATTTTGGAATGATTCTAATAAATAATATTTTGTTGTTCAATGAACTTTGAAATGCGTGTTTCCTTATTTTTACCACCTGAATAATATATATAAATACCAAAGCATTCCGACAATATGACTTAGACTTTTCTTGAAAATTTGCCTCATTTGAAATAAAATTGGTAAACAACGATTTAAAATAATTTTTAATAAATAAGCACCCTTTTTTATCGTACTATTCCTGCATGGGAGAAGAAAAAATTCCCAATTTTAACTTTTTGTACGGATGTAATATACCTTTATTATGATCTGTGTGGGTTTATTTCCTCCAGCAGCAGGATATCCTCTCTTGAATGCTGATTTTGCAAATAGCTCGCATCAGAGTAGCTCAAGAGTAATGAGGCGTTTCTATATACGGGTAATAATATAATATTATATCCTCGCTTGACTTTCTTCTCGACGCTAGTTGGAGAAATTTTTGAAAGCGAATCATAAAGTTATATTTAAATTGCATCTCGATCACAAGAATACAGTTTTTGATAAAAATATGAAAGTGCGAATTTCACCTCGTGAAACTTAAAAACGATTATTGTGTGCAAAATTTGCTTCTAAAGGTTTTTAAATATTCCTTTTTACATTCAAGAGGAATATGTGAAGAAATGTCATTTTTTAAACGAAACGTAGCATTTTTCTGGATCACTCGATGTGAAAATGAAAGATTCAAAAATTTAAAATCGTCTTAGAGCAAAACAGGGAGAATTACGGAGAACAAAGAGTTCAGTTATTCAGAAACAAAAGAAAAACTGTAGAATTTTTGTCGTGCAACAATTACGTTTTTCGTTGTTTTTTTTTCATTTTTCATACAAATTGCTTATAAAAAGTATCATTTATCATTTTTTATAAACTTTAGTGACTAGCAAACAAATTTAATAAAGTTGAAATGTTACCTTTGCACTAAAATTTGAGTGCTTTTTTCCATATTAAAAAAGTTGAAATAGGTATTTTTATTAGGTCGAACAGTACTGTCCAGGAAGTGAAAAATTGGCTGACTAAATACAGAATTTCTACTTAAATACTTTGGTGTAGAAAAGGGACTCTACGGTTCCTTTATAGTTCAGATGACGTAGAAATAACCCCGGTAATTTCCGTTAACAATAAGGCACTGGTAGAGTCCTGATTCGGTAAAATCTGTCTTTTAAGTTTAACCAGACTGAATAACATTTTATTTGCCAATAAAAATGTTCTGATTGTTATTACTATTAGAAAGCTTTACCTTCGAAATGGGAAGCTGATTGGTACCTGATCTGGATCAGACTAGACCTTCCCGATTAGGATTTCTAGCCAAAGCCAGATCTGGACCAGATCTGAAATTAACCTTCCTATTTATTCAACATTATTTATTTGAGATTTTATATTATTCTTTGACTTTAGATAAAAAGCTAATTTTGATACAATCTTCGTCATTGATAGACTATTTTTTTCATTAAAATATTCACGACAATTATATATGGATCATTCTTACTAAAATACAGTTAAGATTGTAAGAAACAAATGGCGAAGGAACTAATCACGTAACATCTCGTTATCTACCTAGCCAGCTTATCTTTAGTTTATTTATGATAAAATCCATTCAAATGGAATGGCAGGTAATATTTAAAACAAAATAAGGAATCGAAGATGATGACTGATCAGGAATTACGATTTATTTCTAAAGCACAAGGATATTTCAAGTAACTATTGTTAAATAAACAATGACATATTTAATATTCTCTAAAAAATTTCCATTAGGTTTCTCGTTTAAAATTTGTTATATTGGGTGACATAATTTTGCCAAATTTTCAAAATCCAGAATGCAGAAAAAGACAACAACAAAAAAACAAATAATTTCAGAGAGAGAAATTTCTAGAAAAATGAAAATTTTCGAAATTTCAAACTCCATAAAGCAAATAAAACTACCGAAAATGTTTATTCACGAAATTAAAAAACACGAAATTTAAAATTCCAAAAATCATCAAATTCCCGAAAATATTAAATTCCGAATTTAAAATTTTCGAATATAGTAAATTGTCGAATGTCTGATTTCCGAAAACAGTACATCGCCGAATTTTCAAATTCCTGAAAACAAAAATAGTCGCAATTGAGAAATCGACGTTTGATTAAACGCATACCAACGAGACTTATATTTAGATGATATATTTAATAACGTACATATCTTTCTCGAGTTTATAAAATATTTCCAAAATTTAAGGTGAGGTGACAAGTGAATATTCTTTAATTAATTTACAGAAATTTCTGTTAATTCTTGTTCAATAAATTTGGTAATCATTGCAGTATGATTCTTGCACTGAAAAGTTTAAAGAGTCGAGCAACCTAGCATTTGAGAAATCATTTTCGCAAAAACAGTCAATAATTTAAATTAGCTGAGCCATGAAACTGAAAAATCGAAGTTCAAATATACGTGTACCGATGAGACTTATATTTGGATGTTACATTTAACAATGTGCCTATCTTCCGTGATCTTATCCTATAAGGAACCGGTGCGGTGGTACATGTAACAAATAAAATGTGACAGTGGTCGATTTTATGATTGAAATTTAAAATAGGTATTTAGCAAGAATAAAGAAATAAAATGATAATACACATAATCAGATATGGGCCACTAACTGTTGGGTACTGTAAATATACATACGCACATATACATATTCAAAAGTAAAAACATTCGTGTGCACACTAATACATCTCTATATCATAGGGACTTAAGCATTATCAATGCATGACTTGGAGGGTAGGATTTGAAGTGTTAAATAAGTAACCAAAAAAGAGTTTTCTAAAGTGGTATTGTGAAGGTGCATTTCTAATTGTTATAGGAAGTTTGTTCCGAAGACAAGCACCAAGAATAATAAAAAACCTTTGCATTTTGATTTTTTTACTGAATTTTTATTACTATTCTCCTTTCACGGAGTTTGAAATGTGTTGATTGATCTTTGTTAATAAAAGTGGAAGAGGTTATAAAGGTAGTGTCGAGCTTTATTACTAAATGGACTATACATAGCAAGAAATTTTCTTCTTTTGGCGACCTTAAGAAGTCCTGCTCTTCTTATATATTGGGTAATATGTACACTGATAGAAAAATCTGTATGAGATTTAATATACATGTGTGTGAAGCAAATATGC
>CAKNWT010232600.1:16268-31584 GCA_932066315.1 Andricus coriarius
AAAAATCTGTATGAGATTTAATATACATGTGTGTGAAGCAAATATGCCCTACCGCTACTGAATTGTAACATACATTGGTGTAGTGAATTTAATATACATGTGTATTAAATTTAAAATACAGGTCATTATATCAGTTTGCGTGAAAACGCAAAGTGCTTTCATTTCTTCAAATCTGGTCAACTATTGGCAGTTATATTAATAATCTAGAGTTCGTCGACTGAATTCTTATTTATAATGAAAGTGCAATGTACGGGTGGAACTTTTCCCTAAATTCGCTCTAAATGGTAAAAATTTAATGCGAATACAGTTGAGTATAGGCTAGCTCTGTTATTTATTTGCTTAATTGAACTTTTCGACTTTAAATCCAATTTTATTTTTGGTTAATAGGAAGACGGTATCATGTTTTATTATTCAGGATCGAAAATGACTCCTAAACTTATTTTGAATTTGTGTAAAGTAGAATTATCTGATTTTTCTTGTAAGCGATTAACATGAATGTATATGAAATTTAATATACACGCTCTTAATGGCGATTATATATGCTTGATATATTAATTTTAATACACATGGGTATATTAAATTTAATATTATTTTTAACAGTGTATGTTCACTTTTGGGGATGTTATAGATGAACCGACGTGCTTGGAATTCAGTTCATCAGTAATATCGTCATATACCACATAGCCGTAGTCAAAGAAATGTAGGATGATGCTTTTAATTAGGAGGATACGAGTTGGAATAGGAAGTGATTCTTTATTCCTGTTAGGCTGTTGAATTACTCTAAATGATTTCCTCGAGATATCCGAAACTTGTTCATTCCAAGTAGGATGGCGATTAAGAATATAGCATAAATCTTTCACAGATTCCACAAAAGGATGATACGCCCATCGATCTGGAGAGGAGGTAGGTTTGCAATTGTTTCAAGTGATGAAAAGAAGTAGGTCCTATGATTGTAGCTATAGTTTTAGCAAGGTTAAGAGGGAGGCCACACTGTAAAAAAAAGTATAATTTCGAGGATAGTTGTTTGTATTAAAACAGTCCTCCAAAAATCTAGTCTCGGGTGGCTCTATTCTAATGCCATTTTATTTTGATGCCACACTAAACGATGTTACAGTACAACTTTTTTGGATCAAAACAGGACCGAAGTGAGAATCAAGTTTTTGCTGTTTCGAATGTTTTCTGTTTCTTTTAAGCATGAAGTTGCAAGCAATTAAAACTATACTCCCTCTGCATTATTTAAGTTTGCTAGTACGTAACACTTTTCAATCTGAAGTTAGCAAAGAAAAATAGTACGAACGATGGCTTAAAAAAAGACGATTTGGTATTATAACAAGACTCTAAAAAAATGATGCTCAATTAAAATGGAACCATAGTTTTTACAGTGCCCACTGCAACACCAGATCGATATCCTCTTTTACCTTTTGAAGTACCCAGAGAGGTAAAGCTTGAAATCGTCAACATATTTTTGGTATTTGCAGTGTCGAAGTTTGCTAGCTATTGCAGAGGTACAACTATTGAATTTAATAAGCGCAAGAGTGAATCCCTGAAAGACAACACTCTTAACCTCCCCACAATCATGCCGTTTACTATTACTATTTTGTACTCTTTCGGAACTATTACTAAGATAAGATTCAAACCGGGGCTTAAACCATAAAAAAAGTTGAATAACTGATAAATATCCTTAAATTTATGTTGATTCTTGTTTAACAAATTTTGTAATCATTGTAGCACGATTCTCGCGCTGAAAACTCTTAAGAGTGGAGTAACCTGGCACCTGAGAAATAATTTTCGCAGCAACAGTCGATAATTGAAATTACCTGACCCACGCAATTGAAAAATTGACGTTTGATTATACGTATAGCGACGAGACAATCGGAGCAACAAATCAAATCGCCGCAAGCCGTCATTAAGGAAGTGAAAGGCCGCGGAACGTCGGTAATTTCGATAGCTTCAATGAGAGAAGCTTTATAGCCCAGCGAAGGTACCAGTTAGGCTTTTCCTCTTGGGGCTTTATCGTTGTTCAGTGCATGCATTGGGCAAACTCATCATGAGGCAGGTGGAGGCGTCAGTACAGCATGCGCATTTCTACACTGCAAATGGTACATACAACTTACACGAGAAAAAGCACTAGATATAGGCACATTTTTGTATATGTATATATATACATATTTATTTATTTGTATGTGTGTGTGTGTGTTTGGCTCTCTCAGCGATGACCATGCATGTCGGCGTGAGTCTGCTTCTTTTACGCGTTCATAATTGAGATAATCTTTACCGACCAAGCGAAGGACTGGCGGTATGTGGATTTTTACAATCGCCGATTTCCTTTCCTCGAGAGGCTGTTATCCTCTCTTATTATTGCTATACCGGATCTGAATATGCCAAACTTCAAAGGTCCTTGTCAAGGTTTACTTACCGTGCTCTTTGTGAACAGATCTCTTCGGGCCATATATTGATTATAGGGAGATTATTATCGTGTACTAAAGGATGATTATCATGTACCGTTTGCAGAGCTTTGCTGGATAAAAATAATAATTAGGCTCAGGATTTCTCTGCTGTGCTATTACCTTGGTAGCTTATATAAGCATATGTGTGTGTGTGTGTGTGTGTGTGTGTGTGTGTGTGTGTGTGTGTGCATATCACAACTTAAGGCATATTTGAGATTGTTCAGAAATGTTGCCGAATTCTGAATCTTGAATTTATTCCTAAATATTTTTATTTTAGCGCTAGATTTTTTGCAATGGACAGAAAACTGCATAAACAATATGATAATTATAATTCCGCGAATTTATTATTTTAAAAGATTAGATTAAAAATTCACAATGTAGAATCAGCTGCTTTCATACACTGGCCTTTTTGGAGATCCGCTTATGCTGAGTTTTATCCAAATTTAACAAAATTATACAATCAGGAAAAATATTCTTTGATTGAAAGAAACTTTCTTGAGATCAAAGAAACAGAATAGTTATCCCTCGTCGACTCTCAATCAAAAGAAAGTTTATTTGATTCAAAGAAATTTCATTTAATTCAAAGAAATTCGTTTGTTTCAAAGAAATGCTTTTTGTTCCAATGAAAATTTTGATTTAATTTGAAACAATTTTCTCCATTTTGAAGTTATTTTTGAGAGATTTAAAAAAATAAATAGCATTTTCAATAAGTTTCAAAATATTTCAGGACATATCATAAAACTTTGGAAGGTTTCAATGGATTTCAAAGAATTTTCAGGAGTTACTAAGTATTTAACCAAATTTAAGGGATATGCGAAGTATTTCAAAGCATTTCAAAATATTTCACAGAGTTTTCAAGCAAGTAACTTAAAAAATTTTCAAGGGATTTCACAGAGTTTCTAATGATTTCAAATGAATTAAGAATATTTCGAAATATTTCCAAAAATATTTAGAGCTTTCATATTTCATGAAAGGATTTTAAAGGACTTCAACTAATTTTAGACAACTTTAAGGAATTTAGAGAGATCTTAACGATTTTGTAAAAGGTTTCATTGGGCTTCAAAATATTTCATAAGATATCACAAAACTTCTAAAGATATAAGTGATTTCAAAAGATTTCAAGAAATTTCAAGGGATTCCACAAAATTTAAAGTTATTTCTAAAGATTTTAAGAAGTTTCACTTGATTTCAAATAATTTATAAAAATTGTAAGGAACATCAAAACATTTCTAGGGAATTCAAAATATTGTAAAAGATTCCAATGAGCTCTACGGATTTCAAGTAATTTCAGAAAGTACGTTAAAAACCATTCGAAGAATTTCAAATGATTTAAACAAAATTTACGAGATCTACAAATTTTTTAATTTATTATGTGAGATTAACATTTTTTTTAAGTTTTCGAAAGTATTGGAAATTATTTTAAGGGATTTAATATGGTCTCAGATTTAAGTAGTGGTCAAATTTTTCTTGAATACTAAAGTATAAATGTTTAAAGATAAACAAATATTTACTTGCATTATTTTTATAGGGCTTGTGGTAAGTGAACCGTTAGTAACCATGTTTTGATTGATTGTCATATTTTAAGTACAAGAAGTTATAAACAAAGGGCTTAATTATTTTAAAAAATGGTGTATTTTAGACTTATTCAGCCATTTTTATTGCAATATAACTTATTACTTAACAATGGAAATATTTAAAAAGCACGCGTATAGCGCGCAGTTTGTTGGTTCAGAGTTTCAAATTCACACACACACACACACAATTAAGAATTCAGTTCCAGTTAAAGGCTAAGAAGAATCTCACATTTATGTGCATGACAAAACAAACAAAAATGTAAGATTCTTTAACGTAAAATTTTATTTAAGCAAGGCCAGACGTCTTCAGTGGCATTAACATTTGTATGTGATATCAGCAAAAGTAACCTTATTGTTACATATCAATCAAAAAATGTATTTTTACAATTATTCCAAAATTACGACTCTAAAATCGAAAGTTTAGAGGTTTTTCATATTTTACAGGATGAGTTCTGTAGAGTATACCTTTTAGAAAGATAAACAGAAGAATGCGATATTTAAAAATTATTTAAATCAGTTCTTATTGTAATCACCATGTACATTTCTTATTATTCCCGGGTTCTTTTTTGTATCCTAAAGTAATGATTTTGAAAAATGTTCAGCTATAATTGCTATTTTGAGGTTTTAAAATTTGGTACAAATTTTTTAACAAAGGAACTGAATTTTAAATATTTCAAAAATTCATTCTTTTGACAAAAAATGTCAGTAATCAAAAATTTACCAATTGAAGTGCTTAATTATCAGTTCTGTAATTTATGTGAATCTGCAAGCTCGAAAATATATAAACATTCATAATTTTGACATCTTTGAAGTTTGTAAATGCTAAACTTTTTAAACAAGTTATTTACGGTATTTTTAACATTTATTTTACAGAATAAAGGATGTTACTGACATACTAAAAATTTTTTTATCGCATATTAAATAAAGATTTAATTTTGTAAGTAATGTATGGAAATGATTTTGAAAGGAGTAGATCTTTACAATTTCAGTCAAATGTGCATACAATTTACAGGATGATCAGACAAAAAACTGTTACGAATAACCAATAAATCCCAAATTTTTTCAATAATCTTTCTCAGGGTTATTCATCTCGAAAAGTACGGCAAACCTCTAAAGTGTCGAATTGTACAGTGACTTTTTTTCTTCATATTACAGGTTCAAGATGTAAAAAAGCTCAAATTTTCAATGGAAAAAATAAAAATTAACTGTTTGTGGTAAGTTATGGTCTGCGAAAATAATTATTTTAATTTAAATAATGCAATGAAGCTGTAGAAAAAGGTCATTTTTCAATTATTGTAAAAATTCAATTTTTCACTGTTATTTGAAAATAAAGTTCCTTTTGCTCAAGTCAAATATAAATGAAAATAAATCAATATTACAAAAGTGACCATAAGTAACTTATTTTACTTAAAGTAATTTTTTAAATTATTTTAATTCAAAAGTAATACATTTCGAACCCAAAAAGTGACTAAACGTGTCTAATGTTCTTTGGGAATAAAAATAATGCAATAGAATTCGATTAAATTTATCAGAATTCTAGGTGAATTTGAACGAAGTCATGATAAATTCATAAGAATTCAAAAGAATTCAAATGAATTGAAAAATAATCCCAAAATTGCCATTGAAAAAAGTGAAGTTGGAGTGCGTTAAAAAGAATTCAAAGGAATTTAAGAGAATTTGATGAAATTTATAAGAATTTGAGTGAATTGAACAAAATTTTAAAAGTCAAAACATTTGCATCGAATTAGGTAAAATGGAAGTGAACAGAGTTCAGAGCTAGTTGAAATACATTCCAGAAAAATCAAAAGAATTCAAGATGGAAATTCCAAACATACCATTAATTCTAGTCCAATTTGAGTGAATTTAGAAGAATTCAAGGGGATTCGAGAGAATTTGATTAAATGCATACGGATTCAATATGAATTTGAAATGATTCAATTGAATGGCCCAACATTTTTAAAATACATAAAAATCAATAGAATTCAGATAAATGGAATTAAATAGAAATTAGTGATTGAATGTGATAAAATCTATAAGAATTTGAGGCGAATTTGAAAGTATTTAAATTAAATTTACAGACTAAAAATATAAAAAATCCATTGAAATCAGGCTTTCAAGGAAATTTTTGAATAATTCAAGAAAATGCATAATTAATTATAGACATGATTTCAATAGTGCTTAACCCTTCGATTCTTTGTTTTAATTTATAGAAAAAAGTGATCTCTTATTTAAAAAAGTGACAAAAAAGTGTTTTGAGAAAAAAATGACTTGGCAACTATGCTTATGAAAAAGTCGCATCAAATTCAAAAAGTCCAATTTAATTTTACCTTTATGAATAGTTCATCCGGAAATACCTTAAAAATGTATTTTTTACGTTTTTTCAATATTATGAATATATTGAAAGTACTGTGTTGGGTGAGGTCACAAGTGGCGAGTCTCATTTTGTTAATGAGAACGATATCGTTCTCATGAACAAAATGAGCTAATTTTAAATAATTTCATGAAATTTTAAAAGAATTGTGGCATTTATATTGAATTAACTGAAATTTTCTCCCTATAATTAGAGGAACTTCTGTAAATCATGTACAACGTTCTGAAATCATATACGATTTTCTGTAAAATCTACTAAAAAAATGTCTCCTGTCACATTAGCACGATATAATAAATATTGTATTTTGATACGAAATAATCAGAAAGATTTTCACGATCGCAGCTGCATCTTCAAAGATATTTGAATTAGAAAAAGACAAGTGAAGAAAACCTTATCTATATCCCATTGTCCGACTGCCCGGATCTATCACCTACCACAATGGGACTGCGTCAGGGCGGAGACATTTAATCGACTGGATATCAGAACTTCTGCAACCGACAAAGCGACTTCGCATTCTGTATGTTCAAACACCATATCATTCTTTCCCCCCTTTTAGTTTCCTCTTATTTTCTATTGCCTGAAAAATGTACGTCATATATCAAAAAATCTTGGCATTCAAATGCATTAAAATGTTTTAAAGTTCTTGTAAATAGTAGTTCAGTTTTGACAAAAATACTTTAAAAAATATCTAAAACACATTTTAAATAAAAATAAATACTCCCGATAATTAAACTGAACAGAGTGCTATAATTATTTTAAAACATCTATATTCACAAATATTTGTAACAGAAAATGTTTAAAAAATCAGACAAATTCTCTTTAAAATTCTGTTAAGAATCTGTTTTTACACGCTCAAAAACTTTCTAATTCATCAGAATACCTCCTAGCTGCAGATTTTTATTTCCTGACATTAAAAATATAAATAATTTAGAAATTTATTATGAAACAAAATTTTAAATACTAGGTTTAAAACATTTTTGAAACAATTATTAATAATTAATCATTTTCAATTGAAAGCATTTTAAATTAAAGGAAAATATATTGAACGATTTTGAATTGAAAACATTACAAATCAAACAATTTTAGATCAGGTAAAATTTTGAGAAAAAAGGAAAATATTTTGAATGGAATAAAAAGAAATTGAAATTGTATCATTCCTTAATAAAAGCATTTTGAATTGATTGATCTGAAATCGGATTATTTGAAAACAATAAAAATTCAATAGTTTCAGATCAGAATTCCGGAAATCGGATTAGTTAAAACGTTGAACAATTTGAAATTGAATGTTTTAAAGTCAATGCTACCGAAATTATAGAATTTTGAATTGTTATTCAGTATATTGAGAATTTTATAATATAACATTAACATTTATTAGAGAACTTTTTCTAATATTAAAAAACAAATTCACCGTGTTTTTCATCACTCAAAGTGGGAAACATTTCAATCATAAAACTTCCAAATTGATCTATTTAAAAAAAAACATTCATAATAATAAGCAATATTTTAAATGAGAAACCTTAGAAGTGTAAAAATTTTCCCTGCAGAACATTAAAAATTACACGAATCTGAATCTGTTAGGCAATAAGAATTGTGATATTAACATTCTTTAAACTCAAGTTTAAATCATTTTCAAATCATTTAATTTTTAACACTCCATTTAAAATTATTATTCATCCTTGAAATTTTTAAATTTAAAATTATTCAATTACTAAAATCTTTAACTAAACAGGGGATAATTTTAGGATATTACAAATTTGAAAATTTTTAAATAAAAAATAAATACATTTCTTTGCCTGGTTCTAAAATCGTCTCTTTTTAGGGCTTGAGATTCAGAAATTATGTTTATCATGTTTCATTGTTTTGAGTTTATTCTAGAGTAATTTCATTTAAAATATTTAAGATATTAATATATAAAATTTATAAATAGAAAACTGAAATTAAAACGAAACAAATTTATATTATTAAATCTAAAATTATTAGATTAATATTAAATTATTAAATCTAAACAGCATTTGAAGCAAAAAACCCTTAGTTTTTGAAGGCCTTAAAATTAAACTTTTTTAGATGTGTGTATTTGAAACTATGATATCAAACTAAATTATACAAATTTTAAGGATGATAAATATATTATTAATTAGTATCATATCTTGTAGTATCAAGAGAAATTCATAATGATTTGAAAAATATTTGTACTGAAAAACATGATTTCTGTCAAGTATATTCTGGACCTTCAAAGTTCCAATATTCTAAAAACTTTAGAAATTATATACTTTCCGATTGGCAACTTGTAAAATTAACAAATTTAAACTTGAAATTGAAAAAATGAGACCATTCCAAACTTTGTTTGATAATGAAAGCATTCAATAATTAGGGTCTTGAAACTAAGTCCGTAAAAAGTATTGAATTAATAATTTGAAAATCAACGATAAGGCATTTTCATTCAAATGGAACCACTTCATGTTGAAGATATTTTATATATCGTCAAACTGACGTATAAACTGAAGCATTGAATGATCGAAATCAATATAAATAAAGTGAATGATTGAATTCGAAGATTATTATTAATATTATTATTAATTGTGAAAATTGTGCGAATTTCAGCATATTCATGGCAGCTGAATATTGGGGATGATAAATCATGGATGATAAATAATCATTTGTTTTTGATATAGTCAGAACATTGAAGTATAGTACTTTGGGAAGTTTGAACAGGTTTAAACCTTGTTCACGTCCTTTCTTACTTTGTCTCTCGCAAAATAAGTGCAATGAGCTATACGTGTGTAGGTATTGCAAAAGAGGCGAGGCAGCTGCCCCAGGAGATGCGTCGCGGCTCCCGTGTACGTGCAAACGGTCAGGAATTCTCAACCAAGCTCCATAAACGTGACAAGATGAGAAATCTGAATAAATGAATGAGAAGTGAATACGATAATGTGATCTGAGAACAGTTTAAGGAAGTTTTTTCTTGGACGAGTTTTACAAATTTTTAATCTGGCATTATTTTTCTGTTATTCTGTTATTTCTGTTATTTTTCTATTTTAATCTGGCATTATTCTGGCATTATACAGATTGATAATCTGGATTATAATCTTTCATTGAAAGAAAAGAACGATTTGATGACTTTGCATGACTTTGTGTTCTAGTTGGATACTTTGGATGCGTCACAATGATAATAAATAAAATGATCTATTTTTCTAGTTTATGTATTAATTATGTCCCCATATCAAATTGCAGCTGACGAAACAATAATTTCGATTGAAGACGCATCAGTTTTAGGTAGTTAAAGATCAGTTTTTATTGAAGAACTGACATTTTCAATTGAATAAAAAATTCTTCTTAGGGACCATCAGTTTTAATGGAAGGTCATTTGGTTATGATGGATAAAGAATTAGTTCTGCTGAAAAGAAAACTTAGCTTTGATTCAAGGAGCATCAGTTTTCGTCAAAGATTTACCAGATGTTGTTGAAAAATCAACAGTTCTGGATAGAAGAATATCAGTTTTCAATGAGAATACATCAGTGCTAATTGTAGGACTAGCTTGTACAATTGAAGAATGAGCAAGTTTTGTTTCGGGACCATTACTTTTGATGGAGGGAGCATCACTTTTGATTGAAGGTCTACAAGTTTTTATTGCAGCAACATGAGTTTTTGATAGAAAAAAATCATAAGTTCTCATTGAGGATTCATTAGTTTTATCTGTAGGAGCAAAATTTATAATCAACGAACCAGTAAGGTTTGTCACGGGAACATCAGTTCTGATTAAACTTGTTATTGAAAATCCATCAGCTTCGGATAGAGAAGATCAGTTTGGAATGAGGATCCATTAGTGCTAATTTTAAAAGTAGTTTTTACCATTGGAGAATCCGCAAGTTTTGTCGCGAGACGAGTAGTTTTGATTGGTGGAGCTTCAGTTTTAATTGAGGGTCTACAAGTTTTTGTTTCAGCACCATCAGCTTTTGATAGAATAACATCGATTCACACTGAGGATCCAGTGGGACTAATGGTAAAACCAAAAGTTCTAATTGACAAATCAACACTTTTTGTTAAAAAACTATCAGTTTATAATGGAAGTCGATCAATTATAATTCAAGTATCACTTGTTTTGACTAAGTGCTATACAGTACTGATTGAAAGACTACCAGTTGATAGTGAAGAGCCATTGTTCAGGAAACCATGAATTCATTACTATGCATATGTGTAATCTAGTGTAATAGTAGGAAAAGGCATCTTTCAAGTGAGAAACAAGGTGAAAAGTAGTGGAGTTCAATGGATGAGAACCACGATGATTGGACCCAATTACAGGTGGCGCGGGCGTTCTCTAGACGTTCTCCGGACGTTCTTGTGTCTCCGTGACGTTATTACGTTCAACCAAGATCCAACCTGACAAGGCAAGATCCGCCTGTACGCGATCCAGCAAGGCATACGATAGTGCGTGTTCTTGGCAGGTGTATACACTCGTCATCCTTTCTTCTACCGTTGGATACCTATACCTCCACCTCTTCCTATTTCTTCTCCTTCTTCCTTTGCCTTCGTCGCCCGCACCGAGGAAATTAAACCCCACTTAACTCCCTGATTATCGTTGTCACGTACGACCGCCATCCTCGTCAACCAACGCAAGAACGTAACCGTGCGTTACGTTCTCCGTAAACCGTTGCAAAAAGTTTGCTCAAGTAAAAAGAGAAAACTGTGGAGGCACGATCGCGATGAGGAGAGGGTGGAGAAGCAAGGTGTGTTTCTGCTGACCAGCACACTGCAAAACTGAAAATTAAAAATGTTTTTCAGCAGTTGTTCCAATATCAGAAAAAACGATCTGCTGTCTTACTCAATAACAAAACATTTTATGAAAACGAGAAAAGAAACCGATCGTTATAAAATTGTACTATCTCAGAATAGCAAGTAGCTTTAACAATTACCCTCCCCCAAATAAGTATAGAGCAACAAACACAAAAGTAGAAACCGGCCTTCGCTGGTGAATGATGAGTGCGTTTGACGTCATTCCCTGAACACAAGCTCACCTTCGCAATTATCTTGTCATTAATTTTTTCCCCGCCACGCACTATTATGCCATAATGAATTCCACCCTCAACAGGCAATCACGAGGCTCGATCCTCACCAAAGAAAGAAGAGAGAGAGAGCAAAATAGTGAGGCGGGGAGAGTTTGAGGCTCAAGTTCGGGCCCGGGGATAGCACTTAGGGCCCTACGTGCCTCGGATGATACCCTACAAGGTATCACAGAATCGCCAGCACCAGCAGCAACGACCATCGCAAATGCTTTAGTGCGAGGCGGAGGCGTGCAGCGGTAGTTAGAGGTTTGGTTGGCTACGCAGGCTTGATCATCGTCATCGTGGTTCTTCTTCTTGTTGCTGTTGTTGTTGCTGCTGCTGCTCCTGCTGATGCTGGTACTGCCACGCGGTATTCTGGATCCGAAGCACCGCATACGCTATCATTAGCAGAGCAAGAATGAGGCTCATGGTAGGAGGATGGATGGACGTTTCGAGAAAGAGACCAAGAACCCGGCCGGTAGCTGACTCGTGCCTGAGGCTACGGCCTCTTATATATAGAGTACCCCCTAACCCAACTCCCTGCATTCGACCACTCCTACACTTCGATGTTTTGCTACCCCACTCTGCAATCATCCAACATCAATTCTATAGATGCCACAACTAGCAAAACATCCAGGAAAATACTTGAAATTATTGCTCATGCGAATTTTTAAAATTGATAATTATTTGGAAGATTAGCAAGAATAACGTGCGTTATTCGTCTCCCGCTGTTTAGGTACTTTTTTTTAAATATGACTTTATTTCCAGATTTTCAGATATTGAATTTTTTATATGGAAAGAGTGGCTTCATCTAATAATTTCACAAAAGTAATCACATCACCAGAGTAAATAAATTCAACTTTTGTTATCAACTGGCACTTGGTATCGATTTAATAACGAGGCGAATGGAAGTTGTCTTCCTGCAAGAACTCTTTTTATAGTCGGCATACCAGATGCAGTATTATAAATCTTGTATTTGAAAACTATATTACTATATTTTTATTCAAAATTTTTGGATGCTGTTTTTTAGTTTTTTCCTTGACTTTGCCGTACATAGATCTGCAGCCATATACTGCGTGTGTTGAGCTTGAAAGTCATATTTCAACATTTCAAAGTTCATGATTTTAATGAAACCATATCTTATTTTTTTGCAGCTTGTTTGAGCAAAAATTATTTTAAATTCATCAAATATTATTTTTTAATTTTCACTTATATGTATGTGTTTGAAACAAATTTTCGAAAAATTTATTATTGATTGTAACAATTTTCTATTATAATTGAGGTAGAAAATCGCGGCTTTTTCTGAATTTTTTAACTTGTTTTCAATTTTTCAGTTACAGCGAGAAAATAATTACTTTAAGTTCACAAAGATAATTTGGTTGTAAAATATATTCTTATTTATGACAATATTATTTTAGAATAATGCTAGAAAGTTACAGATTTTTTCTGAAATTTCAAAGTTTTTGTCAGATTTTAACATACAGCCAGGTAATAATTAATCAGAGTTAACAAACATAATTGTTTGAAAAATGTATTATTGTTAAAAACTACCTTATTTTAGAGTGCCGCTAGAAAGTTGTGATTTTTTCTGAAACTTAAAACTTTCTGTCCAAAAAAGTGAACAAAGTATTTGTTAAAAAATGCGCCGTTGTTTATTATTATCTTCTCTTAGAGTAATGCAAGGAAGTTGTTATTTTACTTGACATTTTTTACGTTTCTTTGGCTATTTTAGTTATGAAAAAATAATAAATAAACATCAGAAGAAATAATTATTTTAAATCGTATTCCAGTTTCCTGAATGAAATCTCTTTACTTTATTTCTTATGTTAAAGAAATATGAATTTCAAGAAAAAGGTGAAGTTTATTGCAGAATCTAAATAAAAATGTTGTGCTTCATACTTGTTCCTATCATCCCTTGCCCACCATCACCATTCTCTAAAAAAACAAGTTACCATCGATTATAATACACAATATACAATAATATATACATGCATGAAGAAATTTAAAAGATTTCAATCAAATGATTAATTAATTTTAACTTAAAATTACATAATTAATTTTAATGAATTTCGGTGCAAACTAATTCTTTTGCACGTTTATTTATTATTTGCTAATAACCAAAAAAAAAACAAAGAAAAGTTGAAAATATTTTTAAAACCGCAACTTTCTAGTAGTACTCTAAGATAAGATAGTTATAAACAATTATTATTTGCTTAAACTATCGTGTTTGTTAACTTTGATTAACTATCACCTCATTGTAAGTGAAAAGATTAAGAAAGGTTTTTAATTTTAGAAAAAAATGCAACTCTCCAGCATTGTTCAAGGAAAAAATTACTATAAACAATAATAATTTTTTCGGAACATCTGATTATCAGTCGGGAGTATTATTTTATGTGTTACAAACAATTTTTACAGAAACATACCGAAAGAAGTATGAATTAGCGGGAAAAAATCGCAAAAGGCAATTTTCCACATATGGAATTTTTTGGGACCCTATACAACAGGCTTATGGGGATGAAATTCAAAAATTAATTTTTTCTTTGTATTCTGTGGCTAATGACGAAGAGAAATTTTAAGGGACAATCTGATACGCTTAATGTTGACGGTTCTGTATAAAATTTTCTAAAACGGCTTTTTTTCTTATGGGAAATACATGTTAAACTATATTGGGTCTGCGAGGCTTCTAAATATAATTTTTTTCCAAACAAAAACATATCTTTTTCGAATCACTTTTTGGAAATACGCATTGTTTTTGTTCTAATCGTGCAATCGAAAAAGATCTACAAATTTTCAGGGAACTATTTCTTATAAGACATAACGTTTTTGTTTTGATCGTGAAAAATTTTAATTACAATTAAAAATTTCATTTTTTGCCAAAAGTATGCGATAGAAAAAAGTTCTAAATAACGAAATTGTTTATCTTGAAAAGATCTCCAAATTTGCATTAAAATATTTTTTGATGAGACACGTAGTTTTCGTTTATATCCTGAAAAATACCATTAGAAATAACCAGATTGCGCAGCGCGAGACACGTGATGAGAATGTTTTTGTTAAAGCCGAAGGAGCTCTAACAAAAGATAATTCAAAATCACTAAATTACTTTTGCCAATAATTTAACTTTTGATTTCACAAGGTCTGTGCAAATATGCGGGGGAAGTACAAACCCGTGCAGAAATCGCCCGATTTCGTACGTAATACCGATCTGGCCCCGATCGGGGTTCCCGATCTGGCCCTGATCGCTAGAACTCTGTGGCCCATACTTGGGCCAGGCCGGGCCAGACCGATTTCCTACTGAAGCGCCACCTCCATGCGCTCACAGAATTAGTGCTGGTCATTGTTTTTAGACAGTGCTGTGAAATTCGAATATTACTCGTTTATAATATTCTGTTGATTATTGAAAATGCCCCATGCGAGTACGCCACGTGTTCGGAGGTACCGAGCACTAGCCAGTATAACTCGAAACCTGCGTGAGGAAAATGAAAGTAAGTAATTACGATCTGCTGCTCATTGAAACCTAACCTCAAATAAATTAATCATCAATTAAATTTTCTTTTTTCAATAAATACAAATAAAATTATTATAGATCGTAATGTAAGTGACCCGGAAGTGAATATTTTTCAACCCGTTCAATTGATGAATGTGGACGAGCCGGGAAATTTGGATCGACTTGAAAATCAATTTTCGGCTGATATCAACTCAGATTCAGAATTCTAAGCAACATTGGAACAATGATTGGAAATTCCAAAGATTGGGGTGGCCGTCGAAAAGAGAGGACCCCGCACTAGTTTCCACTGTTTTATAATTTATAAATCTTTCTTTATTCACGAAATCCATAAAATGGATTATACGGTATATGGTAATGAGACTGATCGGGTACCGATCGGG
>CAKNWT010232622.1:0-14101 GCA_932066315.1 Andricus coriarius
ATTGTGCACAATCCAAGGGTAGTATTTTCTACTGCGAATTCATGCCCGTTATGTAGCAACGCTTTGAATTTCATACATTTAAAGTCGAAATGTATAATATTTTTAACGAAATAGTTCAATTTTCAATCCAAAAAGGATTTTCTGCCAAAAGAGATGAATTTTCAAAGAAAGAATGTAGTGTTGAAGCTGATAAGTATAATATTTGAGAAACCTGCTTGACTTGGAAATTGAGGAAGATGATTTCGTTCCACGAAAGAAATTAATTTTCAACCAGGACAGATGAATGTTGAACAGAAGTTTTAACTTTACAAGCAAAGAGATCAATTTTCAACCAGAAAATTGGGAATAAGTATTATCAGAAAATAATAATTATTATTACTGTGATATAGTCATGTTTTCATAATGAACTTCTCATAATTTTTTTGCGATTATTTTTATTCCTATAATTCCTATGATTAATGTAATGATGAAAAAGTAAAGGAAATTCACAGTAGGAGAATCATTATAGGCGTATTATACTGGGTGTTTCTTTAAACTTGAGACTTGAAATTTAATAGAATTACATTCAAACCTTTTGGAATATCTTCAAATCCCTTGATGCTACTGGAAATATTTTGTAATACATTAAAACCTGTTTAAATACATTGAAATTAGTAAAATCCTTAAAAAATTTCAAATAATTGGAGGTCCAAGAAATCTTAATCTTCTCTCCGAGCATCTTGTATCATCCATAGAAATCCCTTGAAATCCCTGGAGATTTAATGCCACCCTTAAATCTTTTTGAACTTCCTTGTAATCAAGTATCCGTAATATAAACTTTTTATTTTCGAGGGATTGGAAAGTACAAACAAATCCGAACGTGAAATTTTCCGCTCTTTCAGAATCTGAGGTCAAAAAGATATCTCTCGAATTAACAAAGTTGACCTTTAAATGACCTTGGTTCTGACGTGTAGGGGTCATAGGGGTTACGGATTCGTGATCAGCGCACCTGACAACGTATATTCGACTTTGTTCCACTCCCGAAAATATTTTGTATTCCTGCGTTATTTTCGAGCAATTTTCACTGATGTTGAGGCAAGTCGTTTCATGGTTAATTTAAAAAAATATATGGGTAGTTATAACAATTCTCTCACTGAAAATATTAAATATTACATTTTTACAGAAGAATACAATTTTTTTCTTATTTGATTAAAATCGTCGCGTGGATCGAATTTTTTCCCATATTTATCACTGTGCGACGTCTCAATTGATATTGGACCAAGCACACCCCTCATAGACTGAAGCATTTTTATACTATTTGAATAATTAATTACTAACCTAGAAACGTGAGTCTGTCACTAACGAGCATACAACTTCCTAGATTTTCAAGTAAGTCTTGACACTGTATTTCACCTTGTTTCGCATAATGCTTCAAAAACTTGTCTGCAATGTATGTTGCAAATGCTCCATCTTGTGCTTTTAAAGCCCAAGCCAGTGCATTTCCATATCGACCTCGACGTATGCACTTCATTCCCTGAGTTTTACATATACTGGTAACTGCAAAGTTGTTACATTATATTTAGAAAATATTTTTGGAAAAATGTGCCACTTGACAACATGATAATTAAGAGTTTTAAAATGATACACTACCGGTCGAAATTGTGCATCCACGTACGAAAATCGGATTAAAAACAGGCTTTGTCTTTCAGGTTGATTAACTCTGCGAACAATTAAGTCACAAAGGTTTTTTTTAAACCGTTAGAAAGCTTATTATATTTTTCACCGAGTGGACCCTACTTACAGTATCTTTGATAAACGGGGACCGAGATAGTATGTGAGAAATAACGACCTATTTTTCGTTTTGGACAAGTTTTCGAATCTCAACTTCCACAGCTGCATGCTTTAGAAAAGTGAATAGAAACAATTAGAACTTGGTTAAATTAAAGCCTGAAATCTCCTCTTTAAAATGAGACTAAGAACATAAAAAAATATTTACTGGTTCTCCAATTACCACAGTGGGGTGAAACTGAGATAGACCTTTCCGCTATAGCGTTTGAAGCGGAAGAAAACGGGTTTGATATTTTAGAGGCGCTGATGGTTGTTTTCATTTCCCAAACATTTGAAATGCTGACCGATATATGTGATCGCATCATGTGTCACATTGGGTTTTACATTGTACCTTTTATAAGAAATTAACTATTTAAATTTTAACATTATTCTTACATTTTACACTATTACTTGTAATTGTGTAAAAGGTATAGCTATTGGCACATAAAAACATTTGGATAAACAATATTGCTGGTATGCAATTTTTTTATCAAGAATTATGACGTTATTTATGTGATGAAAAATTACGTTAACACTTTACTAATGAAATATAATAGTTCTGAATCAAATAAATAACGGTGCATTTCTTTCTAACAAAATTAAATAATAGCAATATTTTTATCCAAATCTTTTTGAATGCCTATAGCTATACCTTTTACCTTAGATTAAAATTTGTTTAAATTTATATGCATTCGAAATTCCCGGCACTTCGGCACGATACTGGATTTTAGTTTCAATATAGGGTTTTAAATTTTAGGTGGTGCTGAAACGCTTTCCCTCTGTTTAACGTGAGAGTTTCACACAACTGAATTATCTTAAAAAATGTGGAAGCGTACCCAAAACGAAATCGGTCAGTCGAGTGGTGACCGCAGTCTTTTGTCTCCTATTTCTCATGCGTTAATGAAAGATAGAAGCTCGCCTGCCGCTCAACCGAAAGATTTTCGTCTTAGGCACGCTTCCACATTTGTTATGTTATTCAAAAACCAGTAAATATTTTATGTTCTTGGGCTCATTTTAAAGAGAATATTTCAGAATTAAATTTAATAAAGTTTAAATTTTTTCCATTCACTTCCCTAAAGCATGCAGAGAGTGGAAGTTGAGAATAGAAAATTTGTCAAAAACGGAAAATATATGAGAACATGTGAGAAATATCTCACAGGCTATGTCGGTCTCTATTAAAAAAAATACTTTTAGTATGGTCCAATAGTCACGAAATTTATCAAACCTTTCAACGGTTTAAAAAAATCGGTGTGACTTAATTTTTCGCAGAGTTAGTCGCTCTTTAAGACTAGCCTGATTTTGCTACGTGGAAGTACAATTTCGACTGCTAGTATACTTACCAACTTTGTGCATTTTGTGATATCGAGCTAGCTCAATAATTTTGTTGATTTTTGCTTCAGTGCCAAGAGGAATGGATTCTAGCAGTGTCTTTAAACGAGGCAGTCCTTGTAGAGCACAGTGTTCAAGATAACTGGCACCACATTGCCACAAGGAATAATGTCCCATCAACACACTACCGTATCCTAAGATCAAAGATTCGTGAAGTTGAGTGGTAACACTGGAAATTACATTCAGAGTATGTATCAACCAAACTATGTTCTAATGAAGATCCGATTGACAAGTTTTGAATTCTCGGAAGGGACTTACCTCTTTTGATTTCTGTCGATGATTTTCAAACGTCCACAGCAAAATAATAAATCCGTTAGGTGTGCAGCAAACCAACCATTATCGTTCATATACTGAATTCCTTTAATAACTTGATGCAAGTCGCTTTCCATTAAAGCCAGAATCACATTATCCAAATGTTTACTGGCTTGCCAATTTACAGCTATATCATTTGCATGACGTGCCAGTTCCGCTTGTTTACAGCATGGTACCGAATAAAACAGTTTTGCAGCTAATAACTCGTACCATGCATCCGTATAGTTAGAAAATTCCCATAGTTCACTGCCAACCACTAACTTTAAAGAAAATGTATAATAATATATTTTGCGTCAAGGGCGAAAACTGGATTTTTTACGAAGAGGATAATGATTTCAGTACCAGCTGAAGACGAGTACTGAAAACATTAAACCAGTCCAAAAAGTCCAGTCCGCTATGGCATACACGATATTTTTTTAAGACAGGTATGAGCTTGCTCTATTTTATTATGCCTGTGTAGTAGGGTGGCCCAAAAATGTACATTGTGGAATTTTTGACCAGCGAGTTGTCCAATCGTTCACTCACGGAAACAAATGAATACATATTTTTTATTAAAAAGAAAAAAGGATTTTTAGTCGGTAATCAAACAAATGTTGTGTCTTATAGAGTTTAACACGTAAAACGTATACTTTTTTTAATGCTTCGATTTTGTTCAAGAAATTAGAAGTCAATTTATTTGCCCTTTTATATACTTGTTCTTTCATCAGTAAAGAGACATTTCGTCACATTTTCATTAGATGGTTTTTTCGATTCGATCGACGCGTTGATCGAATGTCGAAAACCGATCTTTGACACGCGCTGTCACCGGATCGGTTTTTTCGATTCGATCGTCCCGTCGATCAAATGTCGAAAAACCGACATTCGATCCGTGCTACATTCGGAACGGTTTATTCGATTCGATCGAACCACCAATCGAATGTCGAAAAACCGACATTCGATCCGTGCCACGGTCGAATCAGTTTCTTGAATTCGATCGACCGGCCTTAGATTGTCAAAAATCTAATATGCGACTGACAAAAGGCATTTTGAGTTTTTAATTTATAACTATAACTCTAAAAATCTAAACAGATGCATATATAATGCAGATTGCAGATCCAGAGAGACATGAAGACAATACTGTGTCAATCTGCTGGTTAATATTACGCGACCTATATATAGTTTAACAATAAATAAGAACGTGTCGGTTATTTTTACTTTAATAATTAAAATTTGTTATACGATTAAATAGTAACCAGGAATAATAATTCCTTAGATGTTATTCATATCAAGATTTGTAAAAATTTTTTTACATGTTTTACAGGTTTATAATATTTAGTTTCTCTTTTAATATTCTTAAGCCAGAATTATAAAGGGGGAGGATCACTACTAAAGGATAGCCCAATACTGTGTTATTACTTATTACCCTAGCTTTATTTTAATTTTTTTCATCAAATAACAGTTTTAAAAAATTTTTATTCTAAATTTCTGGCATTTGGATTAATAATTAGGTAATAAGAAATGTCAGGTCATATAAAATATATGTACCTCAAATTTTCATCAAGTTGTATAGTATTGAATTAAAATTTTTATCAATTGTATCCCATAATATTTTTGTATAATATTATACAAAGAAAAGTGGAACCGATTTCAACTGCTTTTGGCCTCTTTTAACTAAAAGTTATTTGCAGATGCGATTTTGTTTTGAAAACAAAATCCTTATAATTTATGATAATATTTTTAAATTCCTTTCCTAGTATAATTTAAATATTAAAAATTCGAATAATATTATTGTTTTCAAATTAGTCGCTTACAAAGTCGAACTTCTTAGTATTGGGTCTTACCTTACCATAGTTTAGGTTTATGATGAAGTTAAATAAAAATTTTAAATTATTTTTAATAAGAGAACATGATATTTTAAACCTATAATAAGGATATGAATTGCAAAGCTCAATATTGACATTGACAAGTTCGACTTTATAAACGACTGATTGACAAATAATAATTTCAATTCAAAATTTTGAATTTTGAAAATTTAAATTAAATTAAAGAACAAATTTGAAAATACGGTTGTAATAATCGAAGTTGGCCACTTTCATCAACAACAAAAATTCTTGGTCATTTTTCGGTAATTTCCCAGTTGCAACAAATTTTTCCGTGGCATTGAAATTCAAATTAAAAATCAAAAGTTATAAAAAAATCAGAGACATCTCGAAAATTCCACAAAATTCCAATATTGGTAGGCTCGTTGTGAGCATTAGATATGTTTTTATTGATTGATGTTATGTTTTTTTGACCAGTGAATTATTTAATTAATATGATGTTAATGTTTTTTGTCTACATAGTCGATAATCAATATTAAAATATTGATTATTAAAGTTGTGAAACACAACATTTTTAATGCTGTGAAAAAAATCTCTCTAGCTCCGCTGGGATTCGGACACCAGAACTTTCAGATTTCCGGTCTGAATGCTCTAACCAATTAAGCTACGGAGAGACGATAACATTTTCTGCACAACTCCTACAAGTTGAATGTCGACGTCATTCAACGTACTTGCAAGATATTCCAACACGAGATTGATTTTATTCATTGATGTTATGTTTTTTTTACCAGTGAATTATTTAATTAATATGATGTTGATGTTTCTTGTCTACAGATTTAGTATCTCATTTGGAAAATATCGTGTGATAAATAACAGTGTCACTACTATCTGCGACGAAGTATCTCGACGAAGGACGAGCTCAGATCCCTCGATATCGGATCCGAAAGGTTATGCTCATGAACGAAAGCATGCACCTCGTCGTCCCTGGGTATACGATGATCCGGCAAAAGTCTCGTGCACCCTGAGGACAAGGAGCGACCCAAGGACGACCTGCTTCTGCATTTGTCCCGCAAGTCTCTCAGAATTTTGTTAACACACAGGGATGCTTTGCAGACTATTGACCAGTAAAACCTTGGCACCTCCAAGAGTGCCGATGATCAAGACGATAAGCTTAACCCGTTGTGGTCACACCTCCGAAAAATAACGGGATGGTCACAGGGGGTCCAATGGACCCCGCCGTAGAAAAACTGCTGCCATTTCCTCTCTTTTTTACGTATCGACTTGATTGTTGCGCGAGACTTTAGTTTAAGGTCCCTTCTTTGCAATCCGATAGTTTTTTTTATTGTTTATTTAAAATTATTCATCTGTATATTTATTTTGAAGATTGAAGTGAAAAATTTAGACGAAACTTGTAAAATGAATTAGATAAGTTTGAGCATGCAAAATAAAGTGACTTTCTAACTTCTTTCTTCCTTCCTTTCTGCCTTCTTCCCTCTTTCCACCCCTCCCTAATTTTATTGGAACCCCGCCGCTCGGCCTTCTCCTTTTTCTTTCCTTCCATTCTCTACTACCCTCCCTATTCACTTCACTCAATTTTTTTTCTCATCATCCCATATTCACACATTATCATTTATCCACATCCTGTCTTTCCCTATCCATACCCTGTGATACATAAAATATGTATAGTAAAAAAGATCCTATAAACTTATGTGTCAAACGGAAACTGGGTCTTATACAGAGGTTTCTGTAGCGCAAACATGGGGTTTTTGTACCTAAGATTTTTTAAAATTCTTACTGAACAAAAACTCTCTGCAGAATTCAATTATGTTATATTGCAAAAATATTTTGAGCGTTATTATATGTAAAATATGTAGTAAAAAAGTTCACATAAACTTTTGTGTCAAACGAAAACTGTGTTTTCTATAGAGATTTTCGTAGTACAAATAGGGCTCAAAAAAACCTCTATAAACCTTTAGTTTGTCTCTACTGTATTATATTCGCTGTACTTGCCTATATATTTCTTCGAAATATGATTATCTTGTTTATATTAACACTACTCTAAAGAAGTGTGTGAGGTCTAGGGACCAGAGAGAAAGATTCAGTATAAGCAGAACTTTGAAAGAGATATGTATAATAATCAGTGAATCAGTGTTTTAACGACAGTAATACTAACTCACACGTTACCTAATTCATTCTCAAAAAGAAAAACAATCATACTGCAGTGTTCGATCACAGCTCTTACAAAAAGCAGTGCAAGTGATAATGCGTCATTTCCATGCAACTATACAAGAGTTACTATTGTTTCACAAGTGCATTACACATTCAAGCCAATACTGGTATTGACCATCACTGGACTCTAATTTAAGGAGCTTTACAAGTAGAACAATCAGGTCGACCTTTCATCAAACAATCACATCAAGATAGTGTTTCAAATCCAGCACGGCAATGCGTTTCTAAAACACCCTATATCTGAGTACTTACTAGACAATTCAGTCTCTAGCAATTCAAATGGAAGCAATGCGTATAAAACACCTTATCTACAAGACATCGAGGCAATGCATTTAAAATACCTCACGAGCAACAAATTGAAGCAATGCGTTTAAAACACCTCGAGATTTGGAGTACCTTCTTACAAACTCAAATCGCTGAATTGCAATTACGATACAATATAGTTTACGCTCATTTTTCAAAACTCGATGATTTATATGACGAAATTCAACTGATTGATTCCAAAACAGATCATGGTCCTGATAAAAAATCCAATGAAGATCTTTTCTTCCAAAACCTTGCGGAAGCTCAAAAATACGTTACACCGCTCGCATTACAATATAATATTAGCTTACAAACAGAAAATCATTTCACGATTTCAAATCCGGTTATCGCAAGCGGATCGGTTGCATCCAACAGTGGAAGAAAATTAAAACTACCTCAAGCTGAATTACCGACTTTCACGGGTAAGGTAGAAGAGTGGTTGTCATTCAGAAACCCTTTTATCACAATGATTAATAACCGTGATGACATAAGTAATAAAGAAAAAGTACAATATCTAAAATCCGCACTTAAAGATGAGGCACTACGTAAAATTCAAGTTTTCGCTATTACTAATAATCAATTCGATCGCGCTTGGAATATCAAGCAGCATATTGTTGACAAAATAGGGCTGTTATCTGACGCAAGGAGGAAAATACAGAAGAGGGAAAGATGGATCAGGGAGAATCAAAAGTTTCTCGCTGACCAATCACGCGTGTTCAGTGATCACCCTGTTTCCGTCAAAAATCCACCCAAGCATAACGAGGTAGAGACTTTTTGGAGAGACGTATACAAGATCCCGAAAACACTAAAGTTGAAAGAAGATACTGACAATATCATCCGCTTAAAGGAATTTTGCGACGTCATAAAATCTAAGGAGGAATAACCATCAATCATGCCGAAGAGGTGAAAAAAGCACTTAGAGGCACGAAGAACTTTTCCGGTGCTGGACCAGATTGTATCAAGAACTTCTGCCGGAAGAAGTTTACTTCTACACACCAACATTTGGCCCGCATATTCACCTCATACTTAAAGTTAGAGACAACTTGTCCAAACCAGAGAATTACAGGCCAATAACTTGTTTGAACACACTGTATAAAATATTTACAGCTGTCCTAAACAACAGCATTGTTCGGCGAATTGAACATGCGTGGCGTGATATGTACGAACAGCGTGGCTCCAAAAAAAGTGTATCAGGCTGTCGCGAGAACCTGCTAATTGACAGGTGTGTCTGTAAAGATGCTCCAGCCCATCAACGCGTCCTGTCAATGGCTTGGATTGACTACTGAAAAGTTTTCGATTCAACCTCTCATAGACTTATCATCTTTCTGTTGGAAAGCTTGAAGGTGCATCCACACATAGCGAGATGCATAGAGAGATTGATGCCTCTTTGGAAAACTAGATTTACTATCTCATCTGGAAATTATCGTGTGACAACAAACAACGTCACGTCCAGAGGGGCGTCTTTCAGGACGATAACATGAGCCCCTTGCTTTTTTGCATCACACTTCTGCCTCTATCTCTCGCACTACGAAATTCTTCTGGATACCTCTGTGGCGACACTAACCAGCGCGAGCATAAGGTCACACATGTATTTTATATGGATGACCTGAAGCTCCATGCCTCTGGTGAAGGCAAACTTCAAACTGCCACAAATATCGTCAAGAAGTACACAGGAGAGATTGGGACGGACTTTGGATTGGATAAATGTGCCAAAATTCATCTGAAGAACGGAAAGATTGTTGGCGTCCCCAAGGATCCTGAGCTTGTGGATATACGTGTTATTAGACATCTTAACACTGGAGAGACCTATTTATACTTGGGCTGAAGCAGATACAAGCATCTTCTTCGACAGATTTGGTCTTCCAATCTGTCGGCGTTGAACAAGGTATCTGCGACTAACATGCTTGCCTTCCCGGTTCTACTCTACTCTTTTCGGGTAGTTCAATGGACGAAGAACGAACTTAAGGCCCTTGATGTCACGACACGTAAGATCATACATATGCATAAAAGCTTGCATATCAATTCGTCAGTTCCGCGATTATACATTTCACACCGTCAAGGTGGACGCGGAATTCTGAATCTCCAGTCTCCTCAAAATGGTCAGGAACCACGAAATGATTGTTGAACGAGCGTTTCTTTACAACCTTGACCCTTGGCCTGAATTTTAACATCAGAAGTGAGGAAAGTGCATTACTCCATCTAGATGCTTCACTTCTGAAAGCCGAAGTGAAGAAAGCAGAAGTTCGAAAATTCCATCAGGAGCTACTCAACAAGAAAATGCATGAAAATTTTCACAGAAATGTAGAAAAACAGACCTTGTTGAAAGAGCAAACTTTTGCTTTCCTCAGATCATCAGGGTCATGTCCACCTTAGAAAATCGTGACCACATCTTATGTCAAGAAGTTCCCAGCGATAGGTGCAGAGCGTGTCATGTACACGCTGAGTATCTGGAACACATACTGTCGGGGTGTCCCACCCACGCAGGAACCACGTACATCTACAGACATAATGCGGCCCTAAGAGTGCTTTATTACCATCTTTGTCGCTCTTACGGTGTAGTTTGCGATCCTGCCCTGCCGAAT
Source organism: Andricus coriarius (assembly GCA_932066315.1). Classification (NCBI taxonomy): domain Eukaryota; kingdom Metazoa; phylum Arthropoda; class Insecta; order Hymenoptera; family Cynipidae; genus Andricus; species Andricus coriarius. Next base: position 10,421 of record CAKNWT010232622.1, read on the forward strand.
GCTCCAAGGGAGATAGAGTCAATTGTCCAAAACGAGAAGTGCCAAATTTTCTGGAACTACGATTTTCGGAGAGCAGTCTCCGTTGCACACTCGAGGCCTGACATTGTTCTCCAAGACTTCGAGAAACAAAATATATTCGTGATCGAATTCTCGGCCCCGTCCGAATGCAACATCACTGCCAAGGAGAAAGAAAAGGAGGAGCGGTATCAAGACCTTAAAAGGGAGCTGCAAAGACTGTACCCAAAATATTCGGTACAAGTAATTGTCCTTGTGATAGGTGCCCTCGGAGGTGCGAAACTATCACTGGTTCGTAACCTTAAAGCCATACCCGCGTGCCAAAAATATGCCAAGGCACTTGCGAAATGGATGCAGAAAGCTGTCATCCTTGGGTCGCTTCGTGTCCTCAAAACACACGAAGGTTTCGCCGGCCTGTCGTTGTGATTTCATCGTGTCCTGTGAACACCCATCTCACGGTTGGGAGACGTGGACATGAGTGTGATTTACCGCGGTCCTACTGGGAGCCAGTGTCATTTTTAGATGGCAGTTGCTCCCTGTGAGACCCTGCGGTGGTTGTTTAACCTAATTTTTTTATTATATGTGTGTGTGTGTGTGTGTTTAACTGCGATAAATGATCCATCCAATGATAAATAATTATACTTACTTATTATCGAATAATATTAATAACCTAACATTTTAATTTTCAACAAATATGTAATGCTGGGTTAAGGGAGATGAGGCAATAGAACAGTTTTAATTATGTCGCGCGCGCCCAAAATAGCAAACGAGGCTCACCTCTACTATACTTTCGTGCGGAGTGGGAGAGACCGCTCTACCGCGGAGTGGGAGGAGCTTGCGCGCCCTCCCACAAAAGGACGCGTCTCGGCCACCGTCAAAAGTCTGCCTCTCGACTTCCTCGTGCGAGCATTATATTCTCCATTATATTTTAAACCATCTGCTCTTTACAGACCAATATCTGACTGAGGAATAGCTTCTTTGTTCTAAATTGCAATTTCGGAATCGCTCTGTCTAACTAATCAAAGTAGTTCGGTGCCTCCTACAGAAATCCTACTGGGCGCTCCATCAAGCCATCCTCGGGGATTTCTTTTAGATCGGGCGGAAATATTGGAAGAGGAGAGTGAACCGGATCTTCTGGGGACGTCCATCACCGAATTTCATGTCAAAATGAGTTGAACAACTGTCACCAGGAGGTGACACCGCCGGCAGTCAGGCGCCTGCAAGGAGGACCATTCACTCCTTCCGGCCCATTCTGAACGGGTCCAATCCAGCCACCCGGAAGACAATCAAAGAGCTCAAAATCTTCCGGGAGAGAGGAAGAGAGGAAGCAGCGGCACCAGCTGATTAAATGCCGCAACCTAGTCCAGTTAACGGGCTGTAAGGCTAGGCTTGTGGAAACAGAGGACGTTTGTCCCAACGAGGATTTTTACGGGCAACCCAAGGAATGGCCCAAGACGATTATCTATCCCGTCAATTTGCCGAAGATGGATCGACGGATCATTCACAAGAAATTCTACATCCAGAGATTTCTACACCACTTTGGATTCTCCTGGACCAAGGGGGTGAATGGAGGTTAAGAGCACTTGGCAGCTCTTCCTCGAAGCGAAGGGGAAGAGGACCTCCTGGCCACCACCCCGTAGCCAACAAGAACCACCAAAGGGGATGAAAAGCCGGGACGCTTGGTTCTTAAGAACACAAGGATACATTTTCATCGAGCCTCTGCATGAACAACTACCAAAGGAGAGAAAGAACCTTAAAAATTTGATCTGTCGAAAACTCGGCCCTGTTCAGGGCCACCAAACAGTTTTACGTAGGAACAATTTTATTCTCATTAAAATTCAAATTTATTCAAAAAAAAGGATCTCTCTCCTCTCACTTTACTGGGATTCGAAGCTTTTTTTCTGAATAAATTTGAATTTTAATAAATTTCAATTTATATCTCCATCTAGTCAGTAAAGACGAAATAAGTTGTCTGTATTAGAGGATTTAACTTTGATCGATATTGTAGATTTCCAGTATTCACAGTATGTGTGATTGGATTTCTCAACCGATTGAAAATTACCATCTCCGATGATAATACAGATTCCTACTTGAATTTTGTTCTCGACCTCACAATACGAGGAAATCTCAGAGGGAAACCTAGTATTCTTCACATATAATTCTGCGGAACGTTTCAATATTCCTAACTTATTAAGTGCAAAAATAACAATAGAAGATCCAGTTTTCGATCACACAAAAGTTTATACGAAGTTTTTTACGACGCATGTTACATATTGGGTACGGGCATGACCTTGATATTTACCGGATATGACAGGCAACGCCCACGGCGTCCAAAGCCTAAAATCCCGGAGGGATAGAAATTTCAAATTTACATAAGATAGCATGTGTGCACTGTTTTGAAATATAATAAATGCATAAATGATTGCTTCAAAAACGTATATCACATTTTTCAAAACGAAGCAAAATAATACAGGAAACTTTCTTGCAAAAAGATTTCGTGAAAAATTTGTCTTTTCATTCCAGCTAAGCCCGTTCTAGTTTCGTTGTTGGTTACCAACATAACCTTAAAAATCACCGGTCGAATGTCAACAAGCGGATTGATGATGAGAAGCTATATGTCATTCAATCGATTTTTACCCTGAAACACCGAATAAGAGAAAAAGTTTAGCAGTCATTCACGTGGTGAGGGTGCAGGAATTGAAAGTGAATGGAATAAGCAAAATTCAGTGCAGCCTTATCAGACAAACATGTGTCAGTTCTCCACCATACGACGTTAAATTCAGTTAAATTAATGGTGTTTATTAATTAAAAAATATATTGTAACATATAGAGAAGTATTAGGGAAATCCAGAATTATAATTATCCTTACATTTTTCTTTATGTCCAAAATATTAATAAATTAGAAATGAGATACGGGACACTCACTTTGAAAAATTCAAGTGAATAATTACATGTAGGATTGCTTTGAATTTTCCTCTTGATAAATACTGCTATTTTTATGAAATCGACCTTTTGAGCACTTTACTCAATTGGTTAATAGATTTTCAATTATTTGAACAAATTTAATTTGTTAAAGTAATTTTTTTTCGAAATTACGTTTTTTTTAATTATTACTGTTGGTCTTGTGGAATATTTATTAACATTGGTTTATTAATTTTCAATTGTTTAAACAAATGGGATTTGTTTAAATTATTTTTTTTCTCGATTTTTAAAAATAATAATGATAACTATTTTTTTAGAGGAATATTGATCAACACTGGTTAATTAATTTTTAATTTTTTAAACAAATTCGATTTGCTTAAATAATTTGTTTTCAGTAATTCGTTTTTTTATAAAAAATATTACCGTATTATCGTTAAGTGACATAAAATTATTTTCAGATATTTTCCAATCGTTAAAATAATAAATTTTTATTTATTTTCAACAACCTTTAATTTGTTTCAACAATATTTTTTCATAAAATTGGTTAGTTTTTCTTTTCTGTTATTTATATTAAAACTTCTTATTGTTGAAAAAAATAATTAAACTTTCTAACCTCAAAATCTGATAACTAGCATTAATTTTTTTTAATTAATAGATCATATAAATATGCGAATATATATAATATTACTTTCCCAATTAAACAATAATTTGTCCAGATACCTTTTTCGGAAAGCAATAATATTG
>CAKNWT010232659.1:0-13547 GCA_932066315.1 Andricus coriarius
GGGGTGGGGTAAATTTTAACAAATCTTTTTTCCCCCTCGAAAATAAAAAGTTTTTATTCCAGACATTGTTTCCGTAGGATGCGTATTTTTTGAGATATTTCGTTGTCTCAAGTTAAAAAAAACACCCTGTATATATAAAGTATGGAATCTCTAGGAAAACCAGTCGAATTCTTTAATTTCAATCAGGGTACAAAGCACTTCATTCACATATGCATGATATGTTCAAATGAAATTTCAAGCATCAAAGCTATGAAGCTAGCGGGAGACAAGAATTCCGAAGTTAATTTGAAATGACCCATATAGTGTAGAAGTTTTTCTACACGTTTACAGAAAATATAAATATGTCAGACTGACGCAAGTTTACTTACATTAACAGAAAACGATTAAAGAAAAAAACACTTTGCCCGGTAGTGCAGTTTTTTTCAATGCATGGCTTAAGTTTTACAATTTTTGGGATAGCTTTATAAAAATAATGTAAAAGATCCTCATCTACATGTTTTGCGCTATGGCCACCATGTCAAAAAATGTTAAACAATAGGAGTTTTTTGAATAAAACTCAGCAACGGTTGGTTCTAAATCAAGCATGGTTATGTTAAAACATTTTCAGAATTGTGTAGTGCACAAAAAAGGTTCTAACTGTTGTAGTCGTATTACCGATGGTTTCGCTATAAAGTTCTATGAGCTGTTAATTTTAAGATTTTTACTTGACAACAAATAAAATGAAACAATATTTAGGAAAAAACGTTGAAAATGGGTCAAGCAATTCGAACTGCAGCTTATGTAACGTCCTGAGCAAAAAAATTGACGGAACTCATTTGCATTAAAAATTATTACTAAAATATGACTTTAACTTTGACATGCAATTTGAGACACTTAAGGAAACGTTTTCGAGGTAAAACATCTTTCAATTGTTTCTCCATATTTGTACAATATATTTCCACATTTTTAGTTTACAAAAATAATAATTAAAGCCTATTTTAAAGCATCAAACAAGTCAATTTCAAAATTAAGGCGAAAATTAGGGTAGCAGAGGTGATTATGTTGTTGTTGTTCATTGGCATGATCTTGTTTGCCGAGTTGGGAGAACTCTTCAGAACCGATCTGAGTCTTTTGAGTGATATTTGTATGCTGAATACCTTTAGGCTCATGAATACCCAGATACTTATATAACTCTCCCTCAGCCATTGAATCGATGTCATCCTTGTTCTCGGTCTCTAGCTCTGTGGTCCCTAATTATCTTCTGATTAAATGCAGTGTTCTGCATTTATCTAGTCCGAACTCCATGTGGATATCATTGGAAAACTGCTTTGTGACATGGATCACTTGCTGAAGTTTCTGGTTTGATCTAGCGTATAGCTTTAGGTCATCCATGTACACAATATGGGTCAGTTGATGACCATCCTTATTATCATATATTTTGAACACATGAGACATGGTATTTAGTGTTTTGCTCAACGGGTTCAATGCTAAACAGAGCCATAATGCACTGAATGAGTCTCCTTGAAAGATATCCGTCGAAATGCGTATTTATCTAGTTATCCTTGGTTTACCAACATCAAAACATTTAATTCTTGTACCCCAAAGCATCATCGCACGATTTAGAAAGTCGAGGATGCGTGGACAAATTTTGCAAATTTTTAAGACTTCAAGAAAATAGTCATGTGCTATGGAAGGAAAAGCTTGCTTGTAGTCAATGTATGCCATGTGTAAGTTTCTTTGATGTTTACGTGCTTGCATCATGGCAACAGCGTCTATAGGGACTAGATCTTTACTGTCCGCGAATTTTTACAACATGTAAGGCATTTATAAATTGCTGGAAGATAGGTTATCGGTCAAAATTAGGATGGATTTTGAACGACTGGTTTTTTAGGCAACATATACGAAGTACCTTAGAGCATAAAGCCTGCCATTCCTTTTCAACGCAGGATGCATACTCGCCAGGTACTTGTACCAGAAATTGTGCACCATATCCGGACCTAGAGCTGTCCAATTACTTGTTCTTTTCAAAACCGCTGGAACATTTGAATATGTGATGTTAGTATGATACATTTCAGGGTTATTGCTTGCTCTTTCTTTCTCTAGTTGAAACCACGAAGCGCATAAAATGCTTCTGTTTACTTTTCCCCAAACATCCGACCAGTGGGTAGTCATAGCTTTCAGTTGAGGGACTTCGGTTCGATTTTGCTGCCTTCCAGCACTACTCTTATTGTACCGACACAGTCTAGCAGTAAGAACATCAAGTCTCTGCCGTTGAAAGTCTATAATCTCATCCAATGTTGCTGGTGTCAATGACTCGATGTTCCGAGTATGGATGATTTAGTAACATGGTGTATCAGCTTTCTGGTTCTATTTCCTTTCTTATACTAGGTCAATCGACCCAATTTGCGCGTTAAATTACTGAAATCTATATCCAACTTGATTTTCCATGCCGGATCTCGTTCCCTTCCTGGGACAAAGACAACATTTGTAGGCCTAGTTCTGCGCCTGAACGTTCTAGCGGCTGCCGCAGCTGCACAATACACAAGAGTTTGTAACATTAACGCAGTTAGCGTTGCGTTGAAATACGTAGGTAAAACCTGTTGTTTAGGTGTTCTGCTACTGCACGCAGATCCTTTGCGATGTACATCTTTGGCAGAGAATGCCTTTGTTTTGGTTCTACATTTCTGAACTCTAATAAATCACGACCAAAATTCAATTGAAGGTGCTGCTGTTTTTCTGGGATTTCGCTGTTTACATCAACAGAAACGTTAATGTCCGGATGTGGTTCTAGTGGATCCGTTACTTGATCTTTATTATCCATAGCCCATATGCATTCAGCTTCAATCAGGTCTTCTTGAGCCACACCTTCCAGGGGAGTTCATCAATAGGGGATGCTGTTCCACGGTCTTAAGATATAAGTAGATTGTTCCTGATGACCTTCGCCTTAGCGATAAGATCTCTTGCTGCAACTTGTTTTACATGAGGATACTCAGCAGAAAACTTCGTCCTAAATTTGTATTCCTTTTCGCTTTTAGTTTCAAACTTCGCACTTTCACAGTAGAGACGCATCAATTCTTCTTTCATAGTAATATTCCAGTCGTTGCTCTCCCACGATATTTCTGTTGAGGTGGTTAGCTGCAAAGTGCTAACGCTAGCCAAAGCATCCTCAGCAGGCACAGTTGATGTTCCACTGTTTACCGTTTGTCGCAGATGTTTTTGCTGGTCAGCTTTTTGACTTGTAAGATCTGCCTGCATCTCGCAGCTCACCATAGTCCCATATGTTGTGGCCCCAGCAGTAGCGCCGGTGGCGTCCCGACGAGTCCCGAGAAGCAGCAAGCATTTCAAAATATTTAAAAGAGTCTCAGTTATAGTTTATGGGTTTTGGTGTTCCTCTTTGCCCCTTTTTTATTCGTTCTCTGTCTGTGTGGCATGGGAAACCCTGTCAGTAGCAATGATACAGCCAACACACCTGTCAAAGTCATGAAAAGAAAGCTCAAGCCCTACCGCGACATCAACGCGAGAACACCTTCGGCCTTATTATTCAAATAAAATGAGGAAGCTCATTTTTCTCTCAGGTTTCAGATGGTTCCAGCCGAATATGTAGAAGACATTTTTAGTAAGAGTTGGATTTTTTTTAATAGGCTGCACGGGATGTCCCAAGTGATTTGATAACAGCAGTATGCCTAATTTGACATATATTGCAAGCACCCATTTTAGATGGAATTATTCCGTTTTTTTAGTACATTTGATAAAAGCTTGCTTTAAAAAAATTGGTTGTATTTATATATTTTTTTGAAATTGTTTCCTAAATATTGTCTCATTTTATTTGTAGTTAATTAAAAATCACAAAATTTACAGTTAACCGAACTTTATAGCAGAGATGTTCTCCATTTTTGTCAATATTTTCCGAAGGATTTTGAAACAGATAAAAAAGATTTATCAGAATAAGAAAAGTAAAATTAAAATATCTATATTTGTTTAAATACTACAACACTTTAAAACCAGTTTTTGACTTCTTTATACCCCATGTTACTATCTTTAAAAGTGAAGATTTTTTTAAGGCTTCTTGAGCTGAAATTTATACTCAGATCTTAAAAATTAAGATTTTTATTAAGTGACTCTTCAAGCCCTAACGCTGCTCCGTGAAATGAGGAGTCTCATAGTCAAATAAAGTACTATATTTGCTTTTTGAACTTTTTCACAAGTTCAAATGAGCGTTTCTAAATTTGAGTAAAAACACGACGTTTAGAGATTTATTTCTTTATGAGTAACGTTGCAGCGTCAGGGCTGAGACAGCATTCGGACATATAGTCTTCGGCTTTTAGTATAGATAGGAATATTGAATTATTGATATCAATATTTGTAACCTTTACTTACAGGTGTTAAAGACAATACAGTTGTGCTGAATCCATTTTGCATCTGCCATGAATGCATCAGTACTTCCATATAGTTTTGCTTTAACATTGCTTTCCAACAGACCCAAGTCCATTGGCTTTACAACGTAATCCATGTAATTGTCTATTTCTTTAGTGTCAACTTCCTTCCAAAATGGTTCAGACTATGAAAATTTTTTAAAAGTATTAGTATAAACTTAAAGAAATTACACAAGTAAATTTGATTATTTCATATAGGTGGGCACCTGCGAGAAAAGGATTCAATTGTTGGATTTCAGTTTCTGAGATATTCCTATTTTCCAGGTCGATTTTCAGTTTTCAATCGAAAACGGTATTTAAACTTATTACCCTATCGATTGTATCCGTCCAAAAAATTAAAACGTGCAATTGCAGCACTCGCTAACAACATTTTATATGAATTTTTGTCATTGGTGAATTCATTGTTTTGCTGAATTCACTGTATAATTTTCCTTGGCTTACAAACTGACGACGGACAAGTTGTTGGCCATACGCCAAGAGTATGTCCACAAAAATGTGACACAAAGGTGTTGAATGAAGTCAGCAAAGAATGCATCAACCAATAACAAAATTGATACAAAATAATGAAAAATAGACAAATACAGACAAATCGTAAAGCGTGCGTTGCGATCTACAGTTTTTACTAAGAGTTTTTTTCCTGTAATCCTCAATGCGACAATAATTTCTACGGAAAAATTTAGATAGCAACTTTCCTCATCAGGACGGCGGTATTCGGTGCGCTAGCGATTCTATAAAATTAAACTCCACAGGGTAAAACCCTACACGCGGCTACCCTACACAAGCATACTTATTTAACAAATTAAATATAATAAATGTAAACTCAGCATGGTTAAACTTTACACCGGAAAACTCCATACAAAGTTATCAATTAAATTTCAATTTCAATAAACTCTATACAAAATAATTTGATATTTTTTTAAACTCGATACAATTAAAACCTACATCGTGAAATTCTGTACAAAGTTATAAATTAATTTCGCAAAATTTACTTCATAACTTTATTTGGTGTATGTAAGTATGTTAAGTTTTGCTGTATAGAGTTCAAATTTGTAGAGTCGCTACGGCCTCGCAGTATTCGTAGTAGTATAGAGCTACAATTTAAAAGGTTCAAACTTTTTTTAAATTGTCTTTTGATTTATAACAAAATTTTCTATATATATATGGTATATAGTTATCTATATTGAAATAACATATTAATCAAAAGAAAGCTGATGTGCAACTGATTTGATCAGTGTCGTTATTATTTTTATTACGTAAGTGCACTAATTTTTATAATTCAGATTATTATGAATAATAACAATCTTTGTCTTATGAATGTTTTAATAATAATTAAAATTTGTTGCCCTTTAGCGTCCATTGACAGCACACACGCTGGGACAGTTAGTGCCGTATCAGAAGTTGTTTACATCGCAACTCTGTGGACATATACTTCTGTATGCGTAAAAGTTTATTCAATCTTTCGATATTATGGCTGAACCAAAGAAAAATACTTTTCTGTCAATGAGCAAAAAATATGAAGTTTTGCAAGAAATTAAAAACGCGGCGTGGCGAGAAAGTTATTAAGAAACTCTGACTTTGAATTCAGAAACAAAAAAAAACAATGAGATATGCTGAGAATGCTGAATTACAGGACGCCTTATTCAAATGGTTTATCCAAAAACGAGACCGATTTCGACAAAGATGATTCAGGAAAAAGATCGAATTTTTAATGAAATTTTAAAGGGGCCAGCAGCCTTTCAAGTTGTTAAAAATGTATGCATTGAAAGAAAAATACTGAATTTAGCAATAAAATAACAACAATTGTAACCATTTAACTGATTAATGCATGATTTTCAGATCGGCATAACAATGATACATGACCTCAAAAAATGACAGCTGTTTATATTTTTGCTTAAAGGAAATATTTATATTCCATTTATTTTTATTTATATATTTGTATAAATTTGTTTAGTTCATTTTTTTGTATTTGCTAGAAAAAATATGCTAAGATATAAAACTTCACGTAAAAGACTTCTTTATAAAAAAATTCGAGTCATCGCATTTCGGGCTCCCGATCTGGCAGTACTAGTGAAAATACTAAGGTGCCAGGTTCAAAGACTGTATACGCGGCCTTGAGTATTGAAATTAAAAAACTTTCTCGTTACTGTGCCAACCAGACCCGAGGCTGCCATTATAGCGAGGTATGAGTATAATTGAAAGACTTAATAATAATGGATAATTAAATTTTGTAATATTTTACATGCAAAATTTCAAATGGTAAGTTTTAAGTTTGAAGCATACAAACTTGATTAATTTCACATTCAAATAAATTGAAATTTAACATTTTCAAATTGAAATTTAACATTTTTAAATTGAAATCGTTTAAAATTGAATAACTTGAGATAAATATTCCAAGTTTCTTGGTTTTGAATGTTAAAACTTTTTTAATTTAAATTCTTGAAATTGTACAATTCAAAGAGACAGCCATAAAAATAAGGCAATATTTATTTTTAGGCATACAAATTTAAATAATTTCAGTACTAAGCATTTAAAACTGAACATTATTTAATTGGATTATTTATGAATGGAGCTATTTCAAACCAAGAGCGTTTAAAAGTGAATAATATTTAATTTCAGTTCAAGAGCTTAAGAACCCAATTTAGCTATTTTATAAGCTTTCTATTTGAATCAAGGACGTATACCCGTGCAATCTAAACAAATAAATAATTTAAAGTGCTGAAAATTGTTCAATATCAAATCCGTAACCTTTAACATTCTACAAATTAAAATTCAAGACTAGGGATTCAAACAGAGGCGAATTATCTAACAAACCCAGAAAGCTCGGGCTTAGGGCGCTGAATTTCAAAGGATGCCTCCCCTAATAGCACGGAACGTTCCCGGAACGTTCCTGGAACATTCCGCGGGCACCTTCGGAACGTTCCCCGGAGGTGTGAAATGTCCGCCGGTTGGGAACGTTCCAGGAACGTTCCACTGGAACGTTCCAAACATAAATTACCGTTATTGTTATTATTATCAATAAATATCACATAAACCGTAAGTGATAGGTCAAAATCGATGTCAGTTTATGATATGGACATCATATTATAGATAGTATATGCGGTACTCGAAACTCAAAAATGATATCCATTTTCACCTATCTCGTACGGTTTACGAGATAAAAGTTGTTAAAAATAACAATAATGGAAGGTTCCCCTCAGGTCCCAATGGAACGTTCCACTGGAACGTTCCCAAGCAGCGGACATTTTACACCTCCCGGGAACGTTCCTGGAACGTTCCGAAGGTGCCCGCGGAACGTTCCAGGAACTTTCCTGGAACGTTCCGTGCTATTAGGGTCGTGTCAGATTAATTTAAGGTTTTTAATTATTTTCTCCGAAAATCGTTTAACCCCGAAGCACTACAAAGTGACCGCAAGCCACGTATTTCACCTGGTGCTAGTTCGCGATCGCCTGTACTTGGGTTTTTTTTTCAGAAGAAAATTAGAAACACAATGTTAACAAGTCAATCTGTGCCAAATTTATTTTTGTACAGAAAAAAAAACTCAGAAACATTGTGATCAGTTGTTTTGAAAAAAAAACATTCAAAAAGTTTAATGTATGCAAAAAGAATTTCATATAAAGGCCTCAAAATATGTATACAAACAACATTGTAATCGGTTCGTTAGAGACAAGTATATAACAAGAGGAAAAAAGAGCGAGAGACTTGGGAAAGAGACAACCAAGGCATCCTCACTCTCTTTTGCTTTCTCTTTCTCCGCCTTTTTTATACTATTTTTGGGACCAAAATGTTTCGAGACCACTTTAGATCTCCTCATCAGGGTATAATTTTATAGGATACTATTTCATTTATAACCAGATGAGAGCGCCGCTTCAGAAAAAATTGGTATCTAAATTTTCGTCTGCTATTTATAGGAATCGCAACTCCTCAATTTCCCGCATGTAGCGCCCTCATCCGAGAATAAATAAAACCTCCGAGGAGAGGTGATCGCGATTGTTGGCTGTTTTCCACCATGTCCGCCATAGGCGTGCGATCTCCTTGTAGTACTTCATGCGTTCAACATCATACACCTATGGATATAAACTCGGTCCCAATGAACATTTTATTTTGTAAAAAGATTTATTACAACAATCTAGCAGCAAACTTAATAATACGAAAAGGATGACCCAAAAGCGTAGGTGAGAAGATATGTTCAAATCCTCAAGTAAGTGATATAGTTTGGACCATTAAACTATTGACGGCAAAGCGAATGCGGATTGGGGCAGCTTTTGGCCTGAATGCGCTTTCCGACTGAATTCCGTAAGCCTTTAAGTGATAGGGCGCCATAATAAAAGTTACTAGTTTGCACTTTTATATTTGCCGACATGCTACGGCTCTTGATTGCCATAGAAAACTGGCAAAGGAAAAGAAGGAAACATTTCATATCACTTCGAACCGGATTAGAAAATTGACCACTTTTTGTACTTTTTATAGAAAAATTGCTCGCAGATTTCACAAAGAAACGTGACAAAGTTTTCGATACGAGATCAGTTCAAGCAGCTCTGATGCAGCAAAAAGTTCTAATGCTTTAATTGAGGATATATATATGTAAATTTTGTATTATTTCAAAAGGTACGCTACTGTAATTTTTACAAAAGAAACCTTCACAGAGAAACCCCAAACTTTTTTATCTTAAAAAAATTGCATAAAAATGCTACATAAAATTACCAACTACATTAGGAGTTGTGAATGTAATTGTAATGATCAATGCAGTATTCGACTGAATCGACACAATGTAGTCAGTAAAACACTACAGTCACCGGACATTATTTAGAAATGGTCATAAAATTTGTTAATACTTTGGATGGTTATCTCGAAGCCCTCAAAAAAATATTTATAATGTTTCAGAAAAAGGCTGAGAAAATGTGTGAAAAAACAGAGTGCACATCTAATGGGAAATGCGGAATACAAAGGAAACGTCACTATCATGGATCATCTACAGAGGATTACAAACTGATGGCGAGAGAAAAATCACGAAGTGAAACGTTTAATGTGCTTGTAAGTAAATTAAGAGTAGAGTTGCCAGAAAGATGTAAAACTTATGTAGATGACAAGGCAAAATTTGGATTTCTCGGACGATTAAAAGTTACAAATGATGCCCGTTTGCTAAGGAATTAATTTCATAATATGCTGACGATTTCGACTGGCAATCTAAAGAATAATGCTTATTTGCGGTCTACAATCGGTCAAGGAAGATTAAATGCTCTAGCACTCCTAAAAATCATTGAACATGAGCAGTTAAACAATTTAGAAGCTACTACACTCCTAGAAGAATTTGCTAGTTCCGCAGGCCGTAAAAGAACACTGACCCTTTAAATATAATTGCTTACAATTAAAATGAAAGATTTCATTAGAAGTGATTAAATAATATATTAACTATTTCAAAAATTACTGTAAAATAAAAATGTTGAAAAAATAAATGAGATTGACCTTCTTAATTTGCATTCTTAACACTTACATGAAAAAGGAGTAAGCAATGGGGGATAAAGGGGCGGGCATATTTTACTGGACCTATGGCGCTACGAAAGATTAATTCGCCTCTGCATTCAAAATTGAATTATTTACCATTTTAATTTTAGCTATTAAAATTGTACAATTTCAAATTATAATCACAATAATCTTTTTTAACGTTTTTATATTTTAAATTGGCAATGCAATATTTCCCGCGCGTGTATAATAATGCTGGTTCTCTAGGTTTTATATAAATTGAAACAAAAAATTTATGAACAGGAGGAAGCTGATGTGTAACTGATTTTGTTAGTTGCAATATTTATTAAAGATTTTTACTTTTGTTCTTAATGAAATCATCTGTTTTTATCACTCAATTAGTGCACTAAGCCTTTTTTATTGGTCTTCCATAGAACACGTGTGTACTTAGTTTCGCGTAAGAAACTGAGAAATATTGCGAAATCGTAAAAAAAAAAGAAATTGGCGGCAGTGCGACGCATGAGAGGAAAACCTCAAAATTTTGTTCGTGGAAAAAACGTGAATACTAACTAGACTAGGCTACATAAAAATTTGATTATTTCTTACATACCCCAGGATAATCACGCATTCTTTCAATAATATGTTTCAACAACATACAAAGCTGATCTACAGAAAGTTGGGCCATCGCTTCCGAGCGAGTCTCCGCATTTTCCGCTTTCAGGATGGTTGCGCACTCGCCACATATCCAGTTTTGAACAGACGCTGGTTGAGCGCCACCGATGCACTTACGATGCCAAGAACGGGGACATGCACTGCACTGGATTTCCACGGACTCCTTATGACATCGCCAGCAGAATTTGTCGTGGATACTTTGTAATTTTGTTCTTTTGCTCTTATTGCCACTTTCTTCAGGAGAGTCCCTGTCCTGAATACTGTAAATCATTTTTTTACACCATACTACAAGATACGCATTACTTGCGAGAAACAGTCTCATTAATCCTACAGGAATCGTATTTTTCTAAAATATAGTGATTATTTCTTCCCAATTCCATAAAAGTTTCTATACGGAAAAAATAGTTCCGTAAAATTTACCGTATTTATTTATACGTAGCAGATGACAGGCTCATTATTAGAATAATTTATTTAGAATGTCTTTTTTTATCTGTAATATGATTATTTATTTTTTTGATAAGGTTGATTAAATTAAATCCAAAAAATTAGATCAACATTCTCAAACAAGTTTAATATTCATGGTAAACTTAGTCCTCCACAGAGGCAATAACAATGACTTCTTTACGAAATTGGCTTTCAAATTTGACCGAAGAGTCTAGGAAAATAATTGGAACTTGTCTACTTTAATCTCATAAAAAAATCGTAATTTATACTGCATTTTCGTTGCATCTGACAATCTTAACCACTAGGGTAGGCCGAAAAATATATTTTTTTAAAACGTAAAGTCACAATTTTTCTTAAAAAGACGTAATTTTTTTTCTTTTTATCCTTTTGCCACTCTTTCAAGAAATAAAGGCGCATAAGAATCTAAGAGGGGATACTAAAATAGTTAAAAATGTAATTTTGGTGCGTCGAAGAGTACCAAAATATTTTTCATAATTATCGAATTATTGTGTTGTGATTTCTCCATAGTTTTTTGTAAATCAAATTAGTAATTTGTTTCATTTTACAATAATTCAAGATTACTAACCCCTTTGAAGCAGTTCAAGCTCTTTTTCGTCGGGTGTGTCATTAGGATTAAACCTTCTACTTATATGGTTAAGTATGGTTGTGTGTACTCGAAAATTATTAAATATGTGCACCAAACTTGTCCCTGAATTAATTTCCGTTTAGTTAAGGCATTTTATTCTAACATGATCTAACATGATCATACTTTTATTAGTAATTATAAATTATTGGTAATAATTGTTATTCCATAACAAAATAGAACCAAGTATGGGATACTATCCTAGACTAATTTTATATTATACAATTACACAAGAGCTGCACGAGTATTTGTCTTGATATAATTTTCCCACGTTTCCCAATATTTATGAATTATTTTTGCACGGAAATAGTTGAATGGAAACATGACGTTTTTCATACTATAAATTATTTTTCTCAATTTCCTAAAAAGTACAAATTTCAGTGATCTACTCTAGGATACTCTTGCTTTGTTGTATTTTGTTATGGAAAAACAATTATTACTAATAATTTATAATTACTAATAAAGATATTATTAGTAAACAAGTTTCAGTATCGTTATTTTGCAGCAAATTATGAATGAAACATGTTAGAATAAAATTCTTTGACTAAACTAAAGCAGAGAAAATAATAATTTTATTTACAAAAAACTATGGAGAAATCACTCACAACACAATAATTCGATAATTATGACAAATATTTTTTTACTTTTTGGCGCACCAGTCACACTTTTAAATATTTTGATGTGTCCTCATAGATTCTTATGTGTCGTTATGTTATAAGAGACGTGTAAAAAGGATGAATAGAAAAAAATGTATGTTTTTTAAAATCTTATGATACATTACAATGAACGAATTTATACACGGGGAGATGATTCTGAAGATAACTGTAGAAGCAGCATTGAAATATGTTGGAAAAATCACTTTTTTTCGAACTTTCAAACTTCAAATAAATTCTACTAATGGAAGATATCGTTTTCAAAATCTGTAAAAAAATCACAGAATTCTATTTTTATATATTAAATGAGATTTTTCCTATCCTCACTGAAAAAGTAAAAAAAATGTTTGTCCACCTTATTAACCACTGCTCTAATGTAAAATAAATAAAATATAATAACTAAGATTGAATAAAAGATTTTCGCCTCACCTTGAACTTTTCTTTCGCTTTCTTTTTCCTTCTTTCTCGGACTCGTCTGCTTTAATGTCATTTTTTGCATCACTTTTTACTGGCACCATTTCCACACAATTCTTATCCTTATTCTCAGCACTGACACAGTTTTGCTGTTCCGTTCTACCATCGATAATCTCAGGTGCTTTCAAATCATTGCTACCTTCGACAGAGGTGTTATTTTCTTTGTCAATTTTCCCCTGCTTATCGTTGTTCGTGGATCCAAATTCATTTGTTATTACCTCTACCGAAAGAGAGGAGTTCGATAGATATTCCTTACTAGAATTTGACGAATCCATTGTCATTGAATCTTTGCAACGTGAAATGCCTACAACAATTTAAGTACCACTAATTGAAAATCCCAAATAAAGAAAGGAGTGAGGTGTCTTCAAAGATGTACTTGATCTATTACTTCTCGTTTAGATAATTTACAATAATTTTCTGTATATGATCAAAATTTATGTATCATTAACTGGAGTGAATGTAGGACAGAGGAGGTGACTTTGGAACAAAGAGAAACACATTTCAGTATGAGTAAAGAATTTTTGTTTTAATTCCCACCGAACAAAATTTAGTACATGAAATGGTTTACAAATGAGGCTGAAGATTTTTTTAATTTTGTCTTATGCGTAAAATAATGAAATTATCATTTTAGATGATCCTAAAAGAATCAATATTTTATCAACGAACTAAAGATGTTCGACAGGGAACGGGTAACGTATACGTTTACAAGTTACAAGATACATTCAATTCATTTTTCAATTCCAAAAAAGTACATTTTTCTTTAGTTCTAGAAACACAGACCGTCATACA
>CAKNWT010232680.1:0-12558 GCA_932066315.1 Andricus coriarius
TATTATTATAAAATTCAGTGAAAAATCATCATAATTAATCCCTGTAACCTCTCAAGAAAAAAAACCTTAAAATGTCAGGATTTTTTTTAAAGGGATAAGAAAAGTTTTGTAAACTCCTTTCAGGCCATTAAAATCAATTGAAAATTCGCTTGAATTCAGAAAAAAAATAATTTCAGATCATGTTATAATTATAATCAATTATGGCCAGAATCCCTGGAATCCCTCAAAAAAGCCGAAACAAGTCGAATATTCTCCGTAACGCAATTTTTTGTTTTGTTATTTCAATTAACCTTCAAAGCATTACAATAGAAAGAATATATAGCGGGGCCGCCCGCCCTCGCAGTGGATGGGGTTAGAAAGGGTGCAGTATTATTTGAAGTTTTTATCAATTATCAAACATATACGTCCTTGCTTTTCTTCTTTATTATTTTAAATAATAGATACAATGAAATACAAAATTTTTTTAAAATACAACAATTAATTAATTAAATACAAAAATTGGTATGCTTTAATTTAAAAATTGCTAGAAGAAAAAGTAATAATCGCGCGCTTGGCGCTATAAATAGTTCGAGTTTAGAATAAAAAGTCAAAGATAATTACATTGATATCTTTTTATTCAGCTATATATATTTCTCTCTTTTTTCGTCTGTATAACTTCGTCAAGCTCAGTATGATAATCGATTAAATTGGTACAAGTTCGGTTTGGATTGATTACACGGAGAGAATAGTTGTTAGTAATTACATCAATGTATAATGCGCACTTCATGTCGTACTTTATGTTGTACGTGAGATTATTGTACAAGGTGCGAGGCGCAATCATCTCTACAGGTGTAGTCGAAGATACGTGACTCTATCAACACTAGAATGGTTTAATTTACATGATATTACAGCGAGAAAAGTAGTTAATAATCTTCAAAATAAAAGCAGACTTAAATCCTAATTTTGTTTAAATTACAGGTCCTTAGAATTATAATATTCAATATCCATACGTACAATTTTTTGAATTTGACATCAATAGTTACTAAATCCAAACTCAAAATCATATAAAAATGTATGCAAATCTCGATCGAAGTTTTATTATCTACTTTTCTCTTTTAGGTATTGTTACAATCGATGAATCAAGTTTTGATGCGCAATTTTCATGGAACAAAAGGTGATAAAAGAAAGTGAGATTGAACAAAAATTAGAAAAATTTAAAAACGATAGTGACGTGTCCCATTCTTTCTAACACGCATTTTCATCACCACTCACTCGACTCACTGTGACCAAACAAGTCTCCTTGAGTTAACAATTAATTTTCTTTGTGTATCATTCTCTGTAATTACATAAAACATTTTCATTAATCGGTTTCACTACCGACGAGACTTTTTTTACTGATAGAATATAATAATATTTAGTTGATTTGCAAATTTATATAAATGAAAATGAATCATTAAATTAGTAGTTGTTTAGTAAATGTAGCTAGTGATTCTGTAATAGCAACATAGTCGGTATTTTTATAAAATATCTAGCACTTTCTACAACGATGCGAATATAATCGGCTATGCTTTGATTTTATTTTCCTTAGGCTGTACGTACATTATATGTATAACCCTCGTAAACACTCATAATCAACAATCCGATAACTTTTCTTTTTAATAATAAATTTACTTCCTATATCATATATTACACCATCTACACATAAATATATTCTCGATTCCATTAAATATTGCGAAATCGTTTCCCTTAGGGTGTAACAGTCTCTCATGGAATCGATTGATAATTATTCAGATGCTGTTCCTTTCATGGGACACGATTATTAATTTAATAATCGACTTGATGAGTAAAGAAAGCTGTGACGATTTAGGAAGATAAAGTATCACAAAGATTGAATGTAGTTTTAAGGGCGATTAAAAAACGATCCTTTTTTTCAAAAGAAAACAAATAAAAGTGGTTTTTTTGTCACCTTTATTAAACAAAAATTAATTTTTTGCCTTATAGTTTTTATTAAAACAATTGCCAAAATTCCAAATTTTACCTGTATTCTGATACAAAAAATCGTCTATTATTGAAATGTTATCCTTCTTAACAAGTTTTTGTCAGATTTGGCTAAATGCTGAAGGTTGTTGAATTTATTTTAAAGGTTTGTTATATTATAACATTCCCTAAACATTCAAACGAGGACATCGAAATTTAGATAACCCAAAAGGACGGGAGAGTTTATGATTAAACTATTACGCTTTGAAAAATCACTTAAAAATGAGTGCAGGAAGCATCCCTTTCCAAACAAGTATTTGAGTTTATTTTAAGGGGTCTTTTAACATCCCTGGAAGATTTAAGCAAGAAAATCGACATTTACTAAAAATCAAAATCACGGACAAATTTTTTTTTGACTATTGTGGACGATTTTTTCTATTAGAATACAAGTAAAAATTGAAAGTTTGGCCATTGTTTAATTAAAAACTATGGATTTTCCTGATCATTTTCTTTCAAATTATTGATCTACAGGTTCGAAATAACAAAAAAAGAAAAGTTTGATGGTTTTAAAACAAGATTTAGAAATGAAAGAATATATAGTTTAACATTTTTTTAAACTTGTTTCCGAATTACAACTCCATTTATTGATTCTAATTTGAAATATAATACAAATACAATATTTTCAAAAATATAATTTCGCAATCGCTCTTAATAACACTTATTAAAATTGAATTATTATTAAAAACTTAAAATCTATGATTTTTTATATGGTAACCTTTTTAAATTAGGAAATATCTCATTTTTAATAATTCTATATATAATTGTTTCATTTTAAATGTTCAAATATAAAATTGTTCACGAATTTAAATTTCCAGTTGGACAACATTCATTAAAATTTCATCAATTATTGAAAAAACTAGATTTTATGCAATTGATTATAGTCGATTTAGTAAGGCAGCTGAAATATTTCAACATCAAATGAAAGTAACGACAAAGTAATCTTTGTTTTTACTGTTACGCCAAAATTGAAACTTCAACACTATTACTATTATATAATTATACTGTAAATTGAATTTTTTTCACAAACTTTCATTCTTGCTAATATCGAAGCTCGATTTGATTTATGAGAGGGACCAATGAGCCTGATTATTATTAAAAGAACGCAGTGAAACTGGAATTGAAGCTTCGTGTTAATAGTTCGATCACGTGGGCGTGAAACTTTCCCGAAGGGAAAACAAAACGACACACTTTCAGCGTCAGTTGAAACTTTAATATAACTTTGTTTCAACAATCGTTTAATTAACTGCCGGCCTGAATTATTTAAAGCAAACGTTCGACTGCGCTCGTATACGATGCTATTCTTCAATTTATTATTCCCTTAAGAGAGAATTTAGTATTTTTTATTCTCGAAAGCGCAGAAAATAAAAATTCAATTTGCAGGGGGGAAACAACCCTATAAAATTGTTCAAATACCATTTTTCTGGATACAACTTATTCATCTGTATAAATATTTAATCGTCATTGAAGAAACAAAAAATCGATTATCTAAACATGGGTTTTTGAGGGTAAAATAATAAAATTATTAATAGGAGAAGGGGGATAATTGCTAGACAGGAAGTGTCGATATCATGCAAATTTGAATTCAATTTTTAAACGAGGTACTATTGAATATGCAAAGCGACGCTTCAGACATGCCAACAGCAACAGGTGTTCACTAATCCACATTATGAAGACAGAGAAACCAAAAGGGCATAACGATAATGAAGTAATTACCTCCTGGTTTAACAGAACAAATGGCGTTTTCTTCAGTAATACAGTAATATTAACATTCCAAATGTCACGCCGAAATTGAATTATTTGTAAACTGAGATCTCACTATAATCTGTATGAATATGCTAGAAAGTAAGAAGAAACGAACAGAAATAACCTTTATTTTCTACAAAGAATATATTTAAAATGCTTTATGCAAACAAAAATATTAGATGAAATTAGCTGTAAAAGAGAAAGGCTGGTTTTTTCAATCTTAAGCCACAATCCTAGTTTTGGAAATTATGGATTCCCTTCGCCCACCTATTGTAAGGTTTAGCAAGATTTTCGTGACCTCCCCCTTCTTACGAAAGATTTTAGATTTGTACTAAATATAAATATAATGTATTTAAAAGGAATTCAACAGATTTCAAGGGATTTTAAGAGAATTTAATTGTTTTAAAGGTATTTTAAGAGATTATATACGATATCCATGAAACTCAATGGATTTCAAGGGATTTCAAGAGATCTTAAAGGATTTTAAGAGATACCCAAGTAATTTCACGAGTTTTAAAGGATGTAGGGGGCTTTCAAATTTGATTTCGAAGATTTGAAGAGATATGAAGGAATTTTACAAGATCTCAAATGATTTCGAAGGATTTTAAGGGCTTAACGGATTTTCAGAGATTAAAAGTGGCTTTGATGACTTCACGGGAGATTCAAAGGATTGTAAGAGATTTCAAAAGATTCCAAAGTATATTTCCGAATATTAAAAAGGATTTTAGGGGATTTTGAGAAATTTGTATGCCTGTTAAAAGATTTTAATAGATTTATAATTATTTTAAGGGTTTTAACGAGATTTTAGGGTTTTTTTTACAGATTTTAAAGGTTTTGAGGGATTTTTAGGGTATTTTGAAGATTTTTATCGATTTCAAGTGTTTCAAAAGATTTCACGGAATCTCAAAGAATCTTAAAAGAATTCCAGAGTTTTTAAAAGATTTCAAGGGATTTCCAGGAATCTCAATCGATTTACGAGGATTTCAAAAGATTTGCAAAGATTTCAAAGGGCACTAAAGGTTATCAAGAGATACAAAAGTATTTTCAGGAATTTTGCAGGATATCAAATTACATTTTGAAGATATGAAATGTTTAAAGGAATTTCATGAGGTTTCAAAAGATTTCACGGGATTTCAAAAAATTTGCAAAGATTTCAAAGGATTTTTAGAGACTTAAAGCGGTAAGATTGCGAAAAATTTAATGGGATTTCACGGAATTTTAACATCGTTTAATAAGTCACTAAGGATTTACAAAATTTTCAAATTAATTCACTGGATATCAAATGATTGCAAAGATTTCCAGGGATTGCACAAGATTTCATGAAAGGTGTACGTACACCAGATTTCTAAAAGGCTTAACTCCACGACTCTGTATTTATTAGGGATATGTAGTATGAAGTATCACACAATAAAAAAGAATTAAAGCAAATAATGACATAATGTATATATAATACCATAAAAAGTAATATTAACAGCCACAAGTGGTTTCAATTATTATATTGACAAAAATCATAATTAGAAAGAGGAAACTAAGATAAGAAATGCTTTAGATCCCCCCCCCCGGCCACCGGTAAGGATTCATTAGATTTTACAGACCCTCCACCCCAAAAAAGCCTTACGTAAATAATAGACGCTCTCTTAAAATGAAGTAATGGAAAGTTAGAATTCCTTTGTGTTGTATGAGAGAAAAGTTGATTATTTAGACTGTATAATCAATATTTATATTATTCAATATGAAGAAATAATCCCCCTCTGAGGAATATGAAGGTTTTTCTTCGCCTTTAAAACTATTTTCTCCTTGAAATGCTTAAATATTTGGCACACAATACAGGTAAGATGAGGAATACGTTATTCATGATTTAACTCTCTTTATTCATAAGTTAATAATGATCGTCTATCTTAAGAATGAATTCTTGAATACAAAATTAGACAATGATATGTCATAGTGAAAAAAGATATTATAAACATTCTTAATATTTGAAAATAAACTAGATATGTTCAATATCAATTTGTTGTTAACAATGTACACTTGTTTTAATTTCTACTTTTCTGTAAATTAAATTATAATTTTCTTCTCAATATTCCTTTTTAACATGACATGTTTCTGGGATATGCATCAACTTATAAATAATTACGTACGCAAGCAGATTAATATTTTCAACCATTTTCATTTAGCAAACTTGCAAAAGTCTCACTTTTTTATTTCACACAGGGACGTGCATTAAGTTTTTGGTGATATGTACATAAAGCAGCGTACAAAAAGTATGAATTTCTTTTTCGAGGCTTGCTCGGAGTGTAAATGATTAAAAAAATTGATCATTATATTAAAATAAAAGTGAAGTAAGTAATGAAAATTATAATTCAGGAAAAAATTAACTTACAGGAATGTCCACTATATAATTCTTAACGCACTCATTTCGAGAGTTCTCACTTCTCTATGGAGGTTTTGAAAGGGAACAATTTAAAATAAAAAATTTTTTAAGTAAAACCGTGCAAAAGTGAAAAAAACAAACGTCAAGTGTTATAAAACAGCAAATGATCACTTTTTCGTTTTGTAAAAAATTATTGAATTTTTAATTTTCAAGTTTGTTTTGGTTAATTACGATTGGTTCATTCTATTTAAATTTGCTTAAATTTGAATGGTTTAAGTTTAAGATTAGTGTATTTTTCAAAAACCAAAAGATCCTTATATTTTAAAGGTTGCTGAAGATATCTCAAACTGTCAAGATTATAATAAATTTTGGAACTTCTAATGCCTACAATTAAAATTCCTACTTTGGACGTTTTAAGGTAAAATTCTTTAAATTTTACAGTTATTAACGTATCATTAAAATGTTTCTGATTTGAACTTTTAAACTATAAATAGCTGAATTATTATGAAGACTTCTTAATTTAAATTCTTCAAGTTGGAACAATTTAAACGTATTCAATAACAATTTATTGAATCTTAAAGCTGTTTGCTTTAAAGTTTTCAAACTTGAAAGCATTTAATTTTAATTTCTAAAAATGGTCCTAATGTTATTTAATCCATTAATACGAATTGTTTTGTTTCAACTAGACGTTAGTTTTTATAATATATTCTAAGAATATTTTTATCATAATAAAAATGAATAAAATAAACCCCAAGGTGAATATTTTAATGAGATTATTTTCAGTTGGGAAAACTGATGTTAAATCTTTGATAAAAGTTAATAGCAGCCTCGACGAGAAATTCACTCCATTTGTACGACGAATCTCGCGTACTAATGAAGATAGTCTCTTATCAAACGTTACATTTGTCGGGGATTTAAAAAATTCACTCAATTTCAGACTTTTATACCGGGTTCATTCGTGCGTACCGTACTTCCACGAAAAAGAAAAGTATCAGTTCAAAAGAAAATGATACCACTGTCGAAGCAATCAAAGAAACCATCTTTTCAATCTTCGACTTATTCTCCTTGGACGATTGAATAATTCTCTGGTAAATTCTTCAATGCCATTTGCAATACATTTTATTCTCTAAAATTTTCTATAAGTATTTATCATCTGTAATGTACGAAAAATTGTGAGAACAACTTAATTATGTTCTTTTAAGAAAAATGCAATTAGAAATTAAACCAAAAATTAAAAAAAATTATAAATAATAATTAACTATCTTTTACTCCACTAGGACCCGTCAATTATTAATGTCAAGCCTGGGAAATAATTTAAGGGCGAAAGTCAATTTGTTTATATTTTATTTATTAACGAATAAACAATTAATATTTTTATCTAATTGTAACAGATTACTTCGACATTTTGATCTGAGCACTTTTCATTTTCCATTGATCATATTTACATTTTGTATTTTCTGGACTTAAAAGTCGACGTCACGTAGTTACATTAAAAACAGTAAAATTTTGATTACACTGGCGAAAGTTATTTTATATGTTTTATTTTTATAACGGTTCATCATTCAGTGCCACTTTTAAGTTCATAAAATACTATTTTGCCGTTTCATTTCCTCCAGTCGAATCTCAAAAAAAGATGATTGGATGGGGTAAATTTCGTTAGATTAAACAGAATGAAGTAAAAAAGCCAATATTTTTTTATTTAATTCATATTTTCAATTCGACTGGATTCGAGAAGGACAGAAAGTGTTATTTACAATGATGAATTGTATAAGCAACAATTCTGCCTGGACTGGTCTTTTGGTAATTTTATATCAGAAGTGTCAAAGCTGTGTTTCGTTTTCAAAGATATTGATAATTTTGATCCTTGTTATATAAAATTATCTGCTATATTTGCATTCTTAACATATTGATAAGACCCTCATCCTTGAGTACCAATTGTTCAAATTTTGCAAGACTTGTATCCTCATTTTTTTCCTATTTTGTTTATATAATTCAAAACCTAAGTTGGCTTTCATGCTGAACAAATTTTATCCAAAGAACATGAAGTCCTTAATTCTTAGCTAAATTAATGGTATTCTGAAATTCGTGGGTTTATTATGAATTAGATACTTTCATTGACATTCCTTCTATCCAAACATTATTAACCGTTAATTGACATTAAAATTAATAAATACGGCATTTAGATTAATGAACTACAGTTTAAAAATTCCCCTCCTGAAATACCAAAATTTTTGATGAAAAATACATAAATACTTTCCAACAATGTATGTAATTAAATTTTAGATAAATTTATTAATTTTGCATGATTGTATCCTAATTTATTTTTTATTTTCATTTCATATTTTTCATTTATTCATAAAAATGAAGGATAAAATTTGTGCGAAATAGTCTTTATTGTTGAAAAAGTGTTAAGCATTGTGACACAAATAAAAAAAAATGAACTGCCTACGGAAAATTCCGTCATTCTAGTCAGTCCCTAAAATGATGTATTTCTGAAACTAGCAATTAGAAGACATCAGGAATGAGAGAGATGACAATTTCAGGAAAAAGTAAATGTTTTTGTTTCGAAATATATTTATGTAATTTTTGTAATAATGAGAAAGAAGGTCCTTTCTTGAAATTATGGATAATTGAGGGCCCGGATAAAAGTGAACTGGTTATAACTTTCAGGCGCCTTGAATGGAGAGATACCTGGCAGGTTGAATTCAAGCGACGCTTAGACTTCCTCCTACCCTACCCCAGGCATCAAAAAGTTATAACCGGTTCTTCGATCCGGGCCTTCAATTGATAATCCAATATTTTTTTCTAAATTTGGAATGTTCTCGGATTTAAAAAATAAACGAGGGTGAACGATCCGGTACTCTTGGAATTGATAGCCTTACGTGAATTTAATTAGGTGATATGAAGCTATTAGAATAATAAAAATAGCTGTTGGGTGCGTTCTCAATGAGGAAGCAGAATCACCATAATCGTCACCATTATGTCGTGGTCTGGAAGTCGAACCAGTTTCCCTTAATGAGCCTTTAAAAACGTCATTAAATCTATGACCCTCACCATCTTCCGGAACCCCATCATTTCCATAGTTTTCACTGTTCTTTGAGTCCAATAAAATTTCTGTGAAAAGAAAAAATTGATTTGGTTAAAAATATTGCTTATTATGGTGAAGTATATAAAAATACTGAAAGCCATTCGTTTCCCGCGAGCGAAAAAATATCGCAATTTGCGATCTTAAAGAAATACAAAAAAAAAATGTTACAGTCGATTAATTTCGTCTGCTTGGGTTTTTGATTTAGAAAAACCAGATTTGTTCGAAGTGTCTGGTTGTCTCGAAACTCGGGACAAATAGTCGAATATTTTTCATAAATTTGGCTAGTCCTCCCGAACTTTTGGGATGACTAATCCATCCCCTTTTTCAACTCCCCCATTTTTTCAGAACGACTAGACAAGGCATTTAATGTTAGAAAAAAATAATAAAATTGAATATGCCGGGCATGAAATTTCTTTTGCTTGAATCAAGAAAAGAGTTCTTCATTTTCATACAAGATTAGGTTGGATTTAGTGATCTCATTTTTACTCTGAAAGATTATTTATATCATCATTTTTACAAATAAAACATGTTTTTTTTCAAATTTTTCTACAAATTTGTAGCTGCTACAGGTTTCTCGTAACAGAGTTACTGCATGTCAGAGAATTTTGGATATTCATTATGACTGTTGTCACTACAAGTGATAAATTTATTTTGAAAAACACTTTTTTGTATCAACATAAATTATCTCCTAGATGTAAGGTTTTTTTTCTAACTGACAAAAAACTATAACGGTCAAGGAAAATAAAAAGTTGGTCAAGGAAAAATCAGGAAAGGCAGGGAATTTTTTAATTAAGATTTTGCAGAACGCATTGTCTTAAAATTCCACACAGCTTTTCAGCTTAATCTTATTAGTATTAGTTCGAGAGTGGGGGTAGCTTGATACCTGATAAATATCACTCCATTTAGTACGACGGTTCACATTCGAGTATAGAGAAGCTTCAAACAAAACCATGTATTTCATAAGACAACTTATAGTATTTTTAATTTTTACATCTGATCACAATCTTTTGGCTAACTCTTCTTTATAAAAGTTTCTTAATTCAGTATGTTATTCCTTTGAAACTGATTTTGCAAATTAAAATGAGAATAATTATTTTCTGCTAATCTTGTAGGGTTTCTATTTTTAAATTGGGACAATATTTACTTTTCTTTAGAATTTACAGAATTTTGAGTAATATTACAGATTTACTGGTAATTCTTACAGAAAAATTATGAGGGCCCTATTTTTACTGAAATCCTTTACATTTTATTGTAAAATTAGGGATCTAAACCAAAATGTAAGGGAATTTCCCGATACTTGCCAATTATTTCTGTAAATTTAATATAATGAACTTAAAAACTATGCTAAGTATGAAAAAGTACTGAAAAATAATGCGGCTACCGAGAAGCAATGTCAAAATTGTGTTTCATCAAAGTTTTATGTCGAAAGAAACGAAAAGGAAGTTCAAAAAAGTTTCGTTACGTTTCTTCCCGTTTCTTTCCGTTCTTTTCTATATAAGACATAATCTCGACATAATTTTGACACAATATCTCCGTCAACTAATTATTTGTCGATATTTTTTCATTTTGAGCTCAGTTTTTAGCTCGATTATTTTCAATTTGTATACATAATTAACAAATAGCCAAAAAATGCTCCTTAATTTTGTTCGGATTCTTGCTACAAATGCAGTTTCTATATTTTGTACATATTCGGTCGTTTTTATTTCAAATAGCGATATTATATTCCTATGGTAGATAATGTTTGCACATGTTTTCAATTTCACAAATTTTAGAATGTTAACGTCGAATTCTAGATGATAGCATACATTTTATATCTCAAACAACTACTGGCATTTCGGCGAGTTAAAATTTTCAGAAATAGAGATATTAATGAACGCATAAATAACAGTATTATTATTTAATGCAACTATGGTCGAATTAATGGAACGAAATGATGATGCGAGTTTGATATTCCATTGCCATTTATAATGCTGATTTGATTATTACAGATTGCATGGTGCAATTTTATTCAGACACTTTTTCGAAATAAAAAAAATGAAAAAATAGTTATACATGTTTAAATGCTACAATACCGTCAACTAGGACAATTATTATTATCCTAATGGGATTTCACTGTGTATTCTAAGAATGTTGCTTATAAGATTTACAGAACGTTTAATCACAAAATAATAAAAATTGGTGGAATTATTGAGCATAAAATTTGATCTATGTCTACCCTGAACGGTCCATAATTACCCCGATTGACGGTATTTCATTTGCATTAAGTTCTTTTCGAATAAATATAATCCAATTGTAAAGTTTCCCAGTAATATGTGGTGTACATTTTAATTTTTGTTTAAATTACTTTTTTTATATTTAATATGTTAGGGTAGACCAAAAAAATGATTTCTTTATATTTTCAAGTTTGACCCCCTCAGTCTTATGTCATTTGGTAAAAAGAAGTTTGCCTAATGTTTTGATATTTAAAAAAATATGCTTAGAGATCCTAAATCATTAAAAATTCAATTAATCCTATAATTTTAAAAATAATCGTAAAAACTTCACAGAGGTGATATATTACTATTGTGTATGAAGGCTAACAAGTTAATTTTATAAACAAATTCATCCTTAAGACTGTTAGAAATATATTGAAAATTCAACCACTTTTCAACCACTTTTGTGGTTGAAATCTCGTTTATCCACGGAGTTGAAATAAAATTCATCCAAATGTAGTTGAAAATTCAATAAGACGTTTGCGCATACACAATGCACCCTCATGCTTCTGGCCAGGCCAGACCCCAACGAGACAAAGTCCCACGAGGAGTTATTTCGATCAATGAAATTAATAAAGGACATATAATATTCAGGAAAAATAGAAAACAAAAGGTACGTTGGATTAATATTATCATAATGGGAAAATTCCATTCAGACTATTGGTACTAACTGCTGTATGCTTTTTACATTCTCATCAGAGAAGGTATTAGATTTGTGTAAAATTTGACCCCCCCAGTTTTTGTCAAATGTCCACGTTTTGAGACCCCCTGAACCCAAAAAACAGGTTTTTACGAATGTGTCTGTCTGTATGTATGTCTGTATGTGGGTATGTGGGTATGTGTGTATGTGGGTATGTAGATTTTTAGTTTGTTAGCACGATAATTGTCGAAAGAATTGTCAGGTTGGATTGGGCTTTGGTATACTCTTTAAGTGTCCTAAAATAAAGGTCAAGTTCGTTAGCCAGCCATTTTGGATACAAATTTAAAATGTGAGCACATTTTGAAAATTTTTGAGAACACTTTTTTTCAATATTTAAAAATGCTATAGACGGATATTAATAGTACTCAAAAAGGCCAACAAAATATTC
>CAKNWT010232701.1:0-14248 GCA_932066315.1 Andricus coriarius
GGGTAAATCCTCAAAAAACGGTTTTAGTGGTTGGTCCAATTCGGGGTCAATGTTTATGGAGTAGTCCAAAGATGGGAAATCTCAGATTCGAGTTTCCCAGTGCACAACACTAGGGCACACACACTAATCTACGAGAAATAATGGTTGAGACACTAAACACTCGACAGCCGAATCCGAGAAAATCTTCGAAAATAGAGAAGGGCGTTGAACTGAAATATCACTTGTTACTGGGATTGGAAAGTGAGATTGAAACTCAGACTGAGACTTTTGACTGGGACTGAAAACTGACCCATGCTGGTCCTTTGGGTTTTTATATAGTGCCTATTCCAACGTCGGTGTATCTTCGGGCGTAGCTGCATACGCCGACGTCACGAGTATATATAGATATACTACATGGCTCACAATGTTTTCTGTATATCTATATATGCTCTTCAGCTACCACGTGCTTCTATGCTCTATAGTTTCTGGTTACACAGTACTCGCTACAGGTTACAACGTTAGTACTACAGTCTATACCTTTACTCTCGTGTTGAATATATATAGTTATATTCTACAGTTTACACTCTACAGCGTACAGGGTGCTGACTCTCTGTATATATGGTTGGACTCTACTCTACAGTGCGTAATATTCGCTCTATATTTATGAAGTATTTATTGCTAATATAATCATGCAAATATATAAATAAATATATTAACATATATATATATATATATATACATATATGTCACGGGACGTGACAGCATTAATTACAATTAACAAAAAATTCAATTGAAAATGACTGTGTTATCTCTTGTAATTTATATATTGTGGGGGGTTGTATTGTGTTTTAAATTGCTTGGAAAATTTCAAAAAATACAATAGAGTAATAATTAACTAGGATATACTTGAAATAAATAATTTTTAACTAATTTTGCTAGGAGCCCTATTAATTTAAGTGTTGGTGTGATGTCACAGCGGGAGATTATTCAGAAGTTTTCTCCTCTACCTAGAAAGGAGGAATAGACCCTTTTACAATTTCTGAATAGGTCAAACATTTAAAAATACTATCCTACTACGACCTCGCACTAACACTTCCATCAATGGGGCTCTTAGAGAAATTAATTAAAAACTAATAAATGTTAAGATTGTCATTGTCAATTATTACTCTATTGTATTTCTTGTAATCTTCCAAGCAATTTAAGCCAAAATACAACTCTCCACAATGTCAAATATAAGAGACAGCACAATTGTCTTCAATTTCATTTTTCGTTAATTGTTATTAATATATTGAAAATTATTTTTCTCGTATGTACAGTGAAAATATCAAAGTATTTACATATTTTTTCAAATTGTTTATTTCGAAGATGTCCACATTGCAATAAATTTTACTTGTAATACAAAAAAATCGGCAAAAAATTCCGGCAGCAGAAATCGAGCCCTGACTTTGCGGTTACTTTATCATATTATAAGTTTGGTAATGACCTATTACTGGGATGAGTATGAAACTAAGCAAAATTCAGAAGGTTGCAGGTTCCCCTTGTGGAAGCGAAGTAGTTTTGAATGAACTCTAATTGTTCTCTTGAACTACAGAAAAGGAGAACTTGGGTTTGAGTTGGGATTCAGCTCGACGGTATTTTAAGTTTTTAAATCGTTAGGCTAGGCATGACGAGAAGCTTGTAGTGCCATTAAAACAAGGCTCAGAAATTTACTGAGGATCGCGTCATGTTAGCTTTAATGAAGTTAGCATCAACTAAATTCTAACCGAGGATATATTACGGTTTTCGCGAATGGGATATTTAATCCTGATTTTATCACTCCTCTCGGCAGGAGCCCTTTTCCCGTCAAAAGTGGAACCACTATAATACTCTCGAGATGGTCAGGATCAGGGTTTACAAGTCCCGCCGAGTAGTTATACTGTAAACATAAAACTTCACTTAATGCTCTACGTCAAACTTATTAGACTAATTTTCTTACTTTACAAAGCGGTTTGGTTGATGAATGCGTAGTGGAACTTTATTTAATCTGGTGGTATTAATATTGTTGTGTATAACAAAAATTAGTAGACTCATCATTAAAGAATAATATATAATGCATATAATTGAATTCTCGAATTATCGTTTTATGAAATGGATGTTATTGCAGTTAAATTAGTTTAAATGTAAATGATTTAAATAAGTATGATATAAAAATATTCTTTTAAAATAGAAATAATTTTTCTCATATTGTACAATATAATAAGTAAAAATATAATGAAATTTTTTAATTAAATATGGCTTCAAAACACCAAAAACTTCTCGCATATCTATATTTGTATCAAAATCGGTCAAATAGACAAAATAGGTATAACTTATGGGGTACAAAACTAACACTAAAATGAGCCTTAAATCAGTATTTTTGAAAATTAATCTTTCGCAAATCATCTCACTTTTGAAGGTCGTATGAATTAATTTCAGGGAAAAAGGATTTGAAAATCTTAACATTTTTTACCACAAAAGTCGAAATCGAAAGGGTTCTTTTCAGTAGAATCGCCCAACTAGGATTTCAGAAAGGAAAATTGCAATTGAGAGGGATCAAAACAAATTTGAAAGCATTTCAAGCGATTTCAATATGAATAACAAAGATTTCGAAGGATTGGAAATATGACAAAAAGAACAAAGGATTACAAAGGCTTTGAATTTGAAGGACCTTTGTGTGTAGACTATTTGTTGCGATATCGAGAATAATAGGTATTTTGAGTAGTTTAAAGAAAATATATCAATATTAATAAGAAAGTTTAATACGTAAAGGTGGCAGATGATAAAAACTGATTTGACGGAATTTTAATGGATTATTAGGTATTTCATGCGATTCGCGGCGGCTTTAAAGAATTACGACAGATTAGAAGGAATTAAAAATATTGCAAAGTACACAAAATAATTTAAAAGGTTTTCAAAGTTGAAAGCAAGTATGCCGGGAATTCAAAGGAAAGTAAATAAATTGATTTTTTTTTTAATATCGGGCGGGTTTTTTGAAGAGCTTACGTCTTCGAATTTTTGTTCACCAGAGTACAATAATGCAGGGATGACGTTACATAATATAGGAATTCTACAAGGTTACGTAAAATGGCAGGTGTTATAAAAGATTAAACTGGTTATGAAATTTTATGTAAGGATTCCAAGAAGATTACAGAAATTACACAATATTATATCAGGGTGTGTAAAAGATGACAAATGGTACAGAAATTAGCCAAAGATTACAGGTATTTTACGGATCATTTAAAGGAGTATAGGGATTGCATCAATATTTTACAAATTACAGACATATTACATAGATTAAACGTATTACTATACACGCAAAAGTGTATGTCAGATTGCAAGAACATTACAAAGATTACAAGATTACAAAGAACATTACAAGATTACAAAAGAAAACATATGTATATATAACAATTTTTTGGGGTTTTTGCTAGAAAGTGGCCACTATAATTTGACAATGGTGGGTCACTTATGATTGACTCGACCTATAGAGTTTTACTGAACAATCTGAGAGAACAGAGAGAACTTCAGTCTCAATAGGGTACTTTCTCTGCTCTTGTTATTCAGGGAAAAGTGGCTTTAAAAAACAGGGGAAACCGGAAAACGTACTTTTCTGGTGCCATCACCCTTCAGCCACTTCTTGTGAGATCTAAAGCACTCAAGAATTTTTTTTACCAGGAATCTCCTCGAAACGATTCATGTGGGAGGGTAGAGAGGTTCTTGTGCTTTTAAACGTATCCATACCATCTCCCATCTCAACCATCAAAGCGAAATCGATCAATCGTTTCTTCATCATTGTGAGAGAGAATATGTGAATTTGTTCTACTGACGAGAACACGAGTACTATCGATCTTGAAGACGCAGATTGATGGCACCGTCTTGAATTTTTACAAGCTATTCGAGTTCTGCACACTTGACGTTTTATTATTTTCCTAAGGTTAACAACGCAACCTAAGGTATCAATAAAATTGTTTATCGGAAAGGTTCAGAATACCATTCTTTGAATCTTTAATTCTCGAGTATTGTCGCAGGCATCTTTACTGCAGACGTCAATTTAGAAACTACAAAAATATATTTAAACAAAATCTATTCATATCTTTAGTTATTTTATAATAGTCTTCAGAAGTTCTAGGTTTGGAATATTTTCAAACATATTTGGGAAGCTGATAAACGTACAAAATGAGTCAATGTAGGTTCCGCGAGCCTACAAAAAAGGACTTCGTATCCTGTTAAGACGTTAATTTAGTCGTTTAAATCTCCCCTTTCCATACTTTCCCTCCCCTAAATCCCCTCCTTTCATCTACGTATCCCCTTCCATAGTTTCTCCTCCTCTCACTTTCCCTACTACCCCTACTTTCCCCCTAATATCCCTCCCCTTACTTCCCGACCCTTCCTTTACTTTTCCCTTCTCTACTCACCTACTCATCCTAAATTACCTACTACCCCGCCCTAACTTTCCCTCCCTCATTAACCATCCCACTCCTTCCTCTCACTTCCCTCATTTCTCCTACTTCCCCTCCAATCACTTCCAATTACTTCCCCTACTGCCCCTGGTCTGATTTCCCCTACTTCGTCACCCTTTCTCTACTACCCCTCCCCTTACTTCTAATTCACTTCCCTACTAGCCTTCCCCTCACTTCTCCATCCTTCACTTCCTCTCTCCTTACTTCCCCGTCCTTCCCCTACCTCCCCTTATTTCCTCTCCCATTACTTTTCTCCTCGCTTCCCCTTTCCTCACTTCCCTCACTTGGCCTACTTTCCTCTCATCACTTCCCAACACTTCCTCTACCGGGAAAAAAGTACGTAGGACGGACTGACACCCGACCGAAACTAAAAGAGTCTGCCGAGGTCTACGAAACCCTAAAAACTGATTATTGTATTCGACGCTGGCCTATAAATCAGTAAAGCTTTTTCCCTAATTATTTTTTTTCTTCCTGGACAGTTTCTTTGGATTCCACATAATCTCTTTATTGATAGGCAATATTTTAGTAAATGTTGAATTTCCTGTTATGTCAAAAAGTGAATTTCATCGAGGGTGGCATGTATATTAGGGTGTTTTAAAAATTCATTGGACATTTATTTGAATTCACAAAAAATGCATTTAAACAAAAATGATATTTCGAGGTTCCGCAAGCCCCACAAAGTTCAGCACGTATTTCCCATAAGAAAAAATATGTTTTTGTACATTTCATTCAAAATCGGCGGTACTAGATGTATCGAGTTAACCCTCAATACTTTCTTCAAAAATTAGCCAAAAATACGAATCAAAAGTTACTTTTTAAATGTCACCTTTTATAGGGTCCCAAGAAAAACTCCCATAAGTAAAAAATTGGGCTTTGCGAGTTTTTGGCGCAAATTATTTTTTTTTGCGTTTTTTTTAGTACAATATTGTTTCAAATAGATAAAATATTACTTGCTACAGATAATTATATGTTTAAATAAATTTTTTAAACAATTTATTATTGTTTATAGCAATTTTCTCTTAGAAATTAGAATATAGGTGTAAAGTCGCGATTTTGTCTCAATTTTTTATCTTCTCAGTCAATATAAATAATTTTTTTTCAATTATTAAATTTAACAAAAATAATTGTTTAAACATCTTAAAATTATTTATATAAATAGTATCATTGACCAATTACAGCAGATTGCGGATTTTTCTGTAATTTTCCACTTTTTGTCCACTTTCAATTAGAGTGAGGTAATAATTACATAAAGTTAACAAACATAATTTTTAAACTATTTATTATTATTCTTAACAATATTCTCATTGAATAATGATAGAAATTTGCACATTGTTCTAAAATTTCCAAATGTGTGACAACTTCTCAGTTAGAGTGAAGTAATAATTATTGAAAGTTAAAGAAGTATTTGTTCAAACAATTTTTTATTGT
Source organism: Andricus coriarius (assembly GCA_932066315.1). NCBI lineage: Eukaryota > Metazoa > Arthropoda > Insecta > Hymenoptera > Cynipidae > Andricus > Andricus coriarius. Next base: position 5,886 of record CAKNWT010232701.1, read on the forward strand.
TTAAAACTATCTTCTCTTAGATTAATGCTAGAAAATGGCGGCTTTTTCTGAAATTCCAACTTTTTCAGGTTTTAACTTAGAGTGAGGTAATAATTTATTAAAGTTAACAACAACAATTTTTTAAACAATGTATCATTGTTTACGACTATCTTCTTTTAAAGTAATGCTAGAAAGTTCCAGTTTTGTCTGAAATTTTCAACTTTTTGTCAACCTTTTAGTTAGAGTGAGGTAATAATTAATACAAGTTGACAAATTATTTGTAGCGTCAAAAATAATCATATTGTTAGGCAATCTCTTTTTTTATCTTTTTTTTCTGAAGCAAAAACTTGAAAATGATTAATTTACCTCATATTTCACACTAGACCTTATATCAACTAATCATTTGATTGAGACCTTTTTAATTCAATTATACGGGGTGTTTTTTTAACTTGAGACATCGAAATATCTTAAAAACATACGCATCCTATGAAAAAAATATCCGTAAGAAAAACTTTTTATTTTCGTGAAGGAAAAGCGACTTTGAACAAAATTTACCCCACCCCACCCCCAGGAGACATTGGGGGTGGGTTTTTTTTCGCGAATCGAAAAAAAATTTCGAATAAAACTTACGTATTTCATGAAGGAGAATCTGAATCTGCGATAAAAAATTGGGGTTCCCATTTGAAATTACAAAGTTACCCCCCCTTCCCCGCCTCCTGGGAGGGGGGGGTTTGTTTCAAGTCGCTTTTCCCCCTCGAAAATAAAAAGTTTTTATTCCGGATATTTTTTCATAGGATGCGTATTTCTTGAGATATTTTTACGTCTCAAGTTAAAAAAAACACCCTGTATATGTATATTTTCATCGATGACAACTTGTTTTATTCAGGTAAAGGTGAAGGGGGGCTGATAACAGAGAACGTCCAGTTCCAATGTTTTGACCATGAAGGAGTAGTAAGGAGTGATATCTCCCATGGGTGAACGTAGACGAAAGTGGAACTGGAAACATCCGAAAGTTACTATCTGCGTCTCTTATAAGTGCAGTTTTGCGCGCAGCCGTGATTTCAGTATTTCATGGCTGCGCGTGTGACTGCACTATTGTCGTTCTCTCTCCTAATTTTTGGAGGATTTCAAGCCCACTTCTTTTTCACGGACATACTACTCCTTAATATTCCTTCATGGTTTTGACTTTAGGCTCTGCAATAAGCTTCGCGTAGTTTTCGTTTTATTCGTAAAAAACATCATTAAAAATTAAAAAAATAAATTTTTGGACAAACGACAAAAGCTATAAGAAAAAATTAATTGACAGAAGTTGCTCATCCAAAAAACAGCTACAAATTTTTTATCAACCATTTTTCGATAGGATGCTTAGTTTTTGTTTTTATCGCAAAAAATAAGATTAAAATTTAAAAAATTTAATGTTTTGGAAAACGACACAAAGATAGAAAAAAGATAATAGGCAAACTTGTTCACTCAAGGAGGATGTACAAATTTGTTATTTATAATTTTTAGAAGAGGTGAGTAGCTTTTTTTCAATCGTAAAAAATAAGAATGAAAATAACAAAATTAAATTTTTGGAATACATTTTTGGAAAAACGACAAAAGCTACAATAAAAATTTATTTCACAAAATTTGTCGCATAAATTATATCTACAAATTTGCTTAGAACCACTTTACATCAGTAGGCGTATTTTCAGTTTAAATCATTAAAAATAACACTCAAAATGAACGAATTAATGCAGAATTCTACTTTGGAACACGCGAAAAAAATGCTATTTTTGTAAAAAAAATTTTAAACATTAAGAAAGATATTGATGTAGGGTTTTTTATGCTTAATAAATATGCTCTTAAAATATATTTAAAAAGTTTGTTTAGTTTATTTTATGCTCTCTATATACATTTAAAAGGCACTTTCTCTAAACCACGTTTTTTACCGCTTGTTAAAAAAATATCCGAAACTACCGAATCGATTGGTCTGAAATTTTTACCACATATTCTATACATATACATCAACCGGTGGTAGCCGATTTATATGACAATTTTTATTTTTACTATTATTTTTTTGCAAAAAAACAAGATTTTTGATTTTTTTGTTTCGAATTGCCGCCATTTTTTTGCATGTAAATGAAAAAATCTGCTACCACTGGTTAATGTATATGTATAGAATATGTGGTAAAAATTTAAGACCAATCGCTTTGGTAGTTTCGGAGATTTTTTTAACAAGCGGTAAAAAACGTGGTTTCGAGAAAGTGCCATTTAAATGTATATAGAGCGCATAAAATAAACTGAAAAGATTTTTTAAATGTATTTTAAGAGTATAATTATTAAGCATAACAAACCCTACATCAATATCTTTCTTATTGTTAAAAAAAAATTTACAAAAATAGCATTTTTTTCGCGCTTTCTAAAAAAGAATCCTGCCTTAAATTTATGGAGAAATGACACAAGTTGCAACAAAATGTATAATAACAACATTTTTTGTATAGGATGCACACTTTTTTATAAATATAAAAACACAATGAAATTACGTATGTTTCAATACCAATGCATATTATGAATTGTGATTATATAAATTTATTGAAATGCTATATTTTTCAGGGTAGCTGAGAATAAAAATTAGTGCAAAATAAGGAGAAAATATTGAAGTAATCATGAAAAATAAAATTTGTACATTATTTTGCAAAATCCGAATAAGCAGTACCAGCTTGAGATACAGACATAAATATGATATACATTTAATGTAGTAATGTTGAACATAATGTAGAAAAGTTCAGATTTGTGACAAAACTCGAGTGCGATGCACGAGATTCTTGATGAGAATATGTTCGTTAAGCCAAAGGAGCTTTAACAAAAGAGAATTCACAATCACCAAATTACAGTTGTAGATGTTAAAAAGGTCTGTGCACGAATATGGGGGAAATACAAAGACCGAGCGCTCAAACTTGCGTGCGAAGCGAGCCGCGCGCACAGCGCGCGATGAGAATGTGCCCGCGCAGCGGGCAGATTTTTTTAAATGGTTTTCTACATTTTTTGAATTCGTAAAATTCTTCTGAATTCATAAAATACTTCTGAATTCATAGAATTCTTTTGAATTCACCATAAAATATTTTGATTTTTCTGAATTCTTTTGCATTCCTTTGAAATCTGATGTGCATCAAAATTTCTTAAAGTATATTTTCTAATTTTGTGTACAGTTTAATAATCAATTTACTGGAGGGCAACGTCAACATCAGTTTAAGTTAGTTACAAAAAGTGCCTCGCTTTTTGCTTCCTTAATTTAGGAAACGAAGTTGCTTTTACACCTGTAAGAAACTCGGGGCAAGATTATGAAGTTGTAAAGTTTCTATACAGAAAATTTTCCGATATCCAGCATCTTCTTTACTTCTCTTTTCCATTTCCTTCTTTTTCTACTTAAAGTTTTCCGCTGCCGTCAAGTCTAGCGTTCCCTATTTATCACTGAGTCAATATATTGCCACCGAACCACGCCTCAAATCGCTTTTGAAATTAACTTCCGACAAAATTCCAACGCTAAACGTTCTTTCGCTGTTCAGACAATTTAGCACGAAAAAGCTGCGGTGAAAAATGATTTCACAAATCCGAAACGAAACGACCTCTTTTCATGAAAGGGAATTGTTTTTCATGTATGAATCCTATTCAAACTGTTTTATAAATATAATTTAAAGGGGGTTAATGGATTAAAAAGTTGCATGTATCGTCTCTTATGTCATGCAAAGACTTGAAACTCGATTTATTTTGTCAACAAAAAAATTATGTGTAGACAATTTATTGTCAACACAATTTCACTTTCGTGCCAAGGACTCTTTCGTATAAAAATTTCCATATTAGAGCAATCACCCGAAAAATTTCGATCGTCGGAAATTTCCACTTGGAAATTTATTTCAGTGTCGATAAGCAGGCGCGAATGACGAATCGACTTCATGAAGGTGAATAATTCAAAATTTACCCAAGTGTAAAGCCGCTATCGGGTGGTCCTCAAACACTGTAGGGAATTTGTAGGGAAAAATGTAAAAAAATCTAGAAAAAATCACTGTAGGAAACAAATTGTAATGTAAAGAAAATTTGTTTTCTCTAAATTATATATTATATAAATTTCGTAAAAAAAGTACTACCACACGTTTTCTTTTATTAAAAAAAATGCTTTAGGGTTTCGCTAGGTCCTTTTAGGTATGCAAATAAGTTTTTTTTAGTTTTCGATTTTAGAAAAATACAAAAAGGCTAAAAAATTATTTCATCCCTAAAAAGTATTTGTTATTTATTGAGGAATAAGATTTACATGTTATGAAACACAACAAAAAATTGAAATTATCATCGGGCTCAGAATGCCAAAATTTGTAATTTCATTACAAGTAATGATCTGAAGTGGCCCCTAAACATTTTTTTCCTGGAATAATATGTACAGCGATATTTGTAAAGCTATACAGTGATCACTTGAATTATTTTTAATTCACTTTGATTTTTTTTATTCATATTGGATTTGTATTAATTTCTCTGAATTCTCTTGAATTCTTCTCAATTAACTCCATTTTTACTCAAATCAATTAAATATTTTGGATTTTGTTTATTTTTCGCAATGCATTTGAATTTATTTGGAATACACCAAAAATTCTTATTAATTCATCCCGATTTATTGGGAATTCACTTGAATTTTTCTACATTCACTTGATTCTACTGATTACAATGGATTTTTTCGTTCAATTTTTTTACTTCACCTTGAATAAAATTCTTTTGAATTACCTTGAATCTTTCTAAATTCACTCTGAGGCCCGAGCTTAACAAATTAAATGAATGTTTTTAATATTTTTAAATTGTTTTCAATTCACTTGAATTCTTTTTAATTCACCTCGTTTCTTAATTAATTTCATGGAATTCTTTCTATTCCCCTTATATTCTTCTAAATTAACTCGAATATTATTGAGCTCATTGACTTTTTTATTATTTATTGAATTTTTTGGCAATTCACTTAAATTCTGTTGAATTTATCCTCAAATCATTTAAATTTACCTGAACTTCTCATAAATTTCATCGAATTCTTTTGGATTCTTTTGAATTCAAAAGAAAATTAGTTACATTATTAATGCACAATAATCACTTTTAATCTATTTTAGTCGCAAAGTACATTTTAATTTACTATAGGAATCAAAATGTGTAATTGTGTATTTTTTGTGCATTTCGAAATTAAAGATTTTTTCTATCACTCGGTATAAATTTGTTTAATTGATTATTTATAGATAATATTTTCTTTATATTGTAGAAGAAATCTTATACCTATTATTCCAGGAAAAAAAAAGTTAAGGGGCTATTCCAGACCATTCATTGGAATGAAATTAAACATGTTCGTATTCTAATCCCAATAATATCTACAACAATATTGTCGTTCTGTCATAAAATGTAGAGCTTATTCTTTTATAAATTACGAAAATCAAAAACTGAGAAAATACATTTTCAGGCCTAAAACGGCCTAGCGGAACCTCCAAACCATTTTTGTTAAATAAAAGAAAATGTTCGGCAGTATTTGTTTTGCCAAAAGGAAAATATTTAGGAGGTAATGTTTGCAAAATTAACAAATCCAAATTTGTATTGGACACTCTAATATATATTTTATTCTATGCTCTTGGAATATTAAAATCTGAATTGGCCATTGCAGAGTTCCTTCTTTTTTTTATTTCCTATAATATATTTCTTTAATTTCGAGTATAAAAAATATGTTTTGAATTAACTAAATCAGATTAAAATTGTGTTTATATTTAATCTTAAATTTTTTCATGAAATCAGAGATCTTTTCATGGTTGGATTGAATAGTGAAGGAGACTCGACTGAAATTAAATCTTGTTCAACTTTTTTTGCAGAAGGTGACGCAGGAGATTGGGGTCCTTGGAGCCAATGGACTCCATGTAGCAGTTCTTGCGTCGGAGGAACAAGGAATCGTTATAGGTTTTGCGACAACCCACCCCCGCGATATGGAGCCCAATTTTGTCAGGTGAGTATTTTCCTTAAAATTTTAGATCTTAAGTTATTTTTCTTTCTTTTTCCACATAACGACAAAATGTTGTTCTTAACTATTGTTTTTCTAAAAAAAAGCACTTAAATTCTCATATATTGATGTTCTATTATAGTAGTAGCGGTATATCTAAATTTCGCACAAATTGTTAAGAAGACAAGAAACTTTGTGTATTTGTTTTGTATGACACAATAAAAGTGTTAGGATTGGCTGCCAACCATTTTTTATATATTTTTTTTAACGATCACATTTTTTTTAATTCGGTATTTTTTTAAACAATTATGATAATTCACAATTAGATTCTGCTAATGGGTTTTATATCGTTTTTAAGGACGCAAAAACAAATTTAAATGTTAAAAATTAATAAAATTGCAACCGCTTTTCTAAATATCAAAAGTTTTTTTCAGGAAATATATTTGAAATATAACAAAAATTGAAATGCAAGTCTAAGAGTTGTACAAAAAGTTCCTATTCCATTTTTCGATTTTGGCACCATTTTTCAAGTATTTCCAAAAACAAAGTTTTTCATTCAAATATTTTTTGCTAAAAATATCAAAAAGTTGAACAAGAACTCTTCGAAATAAACAATTTTGCTTCAGGAATTTTTTTCTTATATTACATATTTTTTCGGATTTCGAAACAGTATAAAAATCCATATCAGATTGAAAAAGAAGAAGGTAAATCAATTGAGAAAATGCCAAATTATAAGGAAGTGTTCATTTTTATATCATCTTCATTAACTTTTTTAATTTTTTATGCTAAATATCGGAAAATGGAACCAGAACCTTTTGGAGAACCCTGCGAAAGAAATATTTTTTTTTTTAGATTTTTCCGCATCTGCCATTTTGTTCATTTGTAACTCAATTTTTTTCTTCCGTTTTTAGAATGCTAGTAAACCCTCCATTAATTATTATATTGAAATTGATAGCACCTGAACCGAAAACTTCCGTTGGGTGCCAAAGAAAACATGAACAAAGATTCATGTTTTCTTAATAATTTGAGCCTATTATGGACAATTTTCGTTATTTGACTGGTATTAAACCTAAAATTGAATGTAACTATTTGTGTAAGTTACCCTTTCTTTTTAATGATAATTATTTTTATTAATTAATCCGCACCAACATGAAATTGAAAGTATTTGCTATATTACAGTATTACACTGCTGTTTTAATGATTATGATTTTGTTCATAACTTTATTTATTGATTATAATTCACTGGGTTTGTGTTCATCATTACGCAAGAGAAAATTCTTAATTTATTCGTGAAAAGACTCTTGAGTCAACCTTTGTGATACAAATCACATTTTCCCTCGTTAAAACTGCAATAAACGAACATATATTTGTCCTTCGATAAATCTATATTCTTTTATTTTATATCAATTGCTATTGTTGTCGACAACTTCAATAATATATGCTTCTTAATTATGATTTCAACAGTATTAATGATCCATGAAATTTAAATCACTATTAAACATTATTTTTATTTTTTTTTAATACTCATTTTCTATAGTTCTTCATTATATTATTTAAAATTTTCTTACACAACCGTTTCGATTTTTTCCTTGGTGCTAATTTTAAAGAATTATGGTTGTCCATGCTTTTGAGGGATACTCTATATTTTACAATTTATTTTCTGCTTTCTCTTGTACAAAATGCAGAAATTTTAAAAATGTGCTTGCTTTTGAAATTGGAAGTTTGAATTTTAAAAAAATGTACAGACATACATTTAAGTGGCAAATTATATGAAAAAAAACTGCATTATACAGATGTGAAAAATATTGCCCTTAAAATAAACATTTTTCCCCGTTTTACCCTTAGTAATCCATAAAAAATTACATTTTCTTCCTTTAAGACTGTGTATTAAAAATATTTAACATAAATTTCTTTATATTGAAAAAAAAGTTTTAAAGAACGAATATGTAATTTTTTATGGATTATTAAGGGTGAAAGGGGAAAAATGTTTATTTCAAAATGCACTATTTTTTGTATTTGTATCCTAACAATTTTTATATAATTTTCCACTCCAATTTTCATTTTACTTTCAGAAAATTCAGAAAAGACACTTAAAAATTACTTTTTAGTGTCTTCAGGGGTGAGTTTTGGCAAAATCGGGGGTAAATTAAATCTTTAAACAAATTTTTCAGGCTTCACACTGCTCACATGGTAGTTTTACATCATCGCTATAAAGTTTTTGCGATTATTTTTAAAATTCAAGGACTTACTGAATTTTTAACGCTTTGAAGTACTTTAAAGGCCGTGTCCTACCTCTAAACATTTTTTTTTAATCTCAACAAATTAGGAAAAATTTTTTTCACAAAAATACACAAAATGAGGGTGTGAGACTTTAAAAAATCAGAAAAATAATTTT
>CAKNWT010232702.1:0-14390 GCA_932066315.1 Andricus coriarius
TTTTTTTTTGGATCATCGTTTTTTGAAGTGACTGCTAACTTAAAAATATGAAACCTATTTTAGCAAAACAATTTCGGGACATACTTGGAACAAGATTGAATATTTTAGTATAATAATATTGTGACACCACCAAAAACACCAACGATGTAAAAAATTCTTGCAATGAAAAAGTTATCAGTACAATTAGCATAGTTTGTGAAATCAAAGTTTGTCAAGTGATTCCAAAAGATATCTAAATTTGAAAATGTATTAATTTGATAAAAAAACAGAAACTTTGAGAATGTATTAAAAGGGGAAAAAATATCGAGATTATTATTATTATTATTTAAAAAAATAGAAAATCCCGCAAAGTTTGCATTGTTTGCCCTTTTAATATATTCTCAAAATGTCGGTCATTTTATCAATTTAATACGTTTTAAAATTTATATATCTTTTAGAATTACTTGACAAAATTTTATTTCACAAACTATGCTGGTTGTATTGATGAATTTTTACTTTGAGAAATTTTTTGCATTGTCGATATTTTTGGCGAGGTTCACTGAAGAAAATGGATAGTTGGGCCAACTATTTTGTTTATAAGATATGGTATTCCTATTTTATAAGTTGGGGCAATCAATTTCTTAATGCTGGTACTAATTAAATAGTCACTGAAAATAATGGCATTGTTGTACTAACTACTAAAATAGCAGTACCATATCCATCTAACTAAACAGTTGGCCCAACCAACCATTATTTTCAGTGTTTCACTTCTTTCAAATCAAACTTTCTTGAAAAATGCCCCTGGAGCTTCATCTATTCAATGTAGCCGACATTTTTAAACGAATTGTTTAAAAACTGTAGGTCGACTGAACTGCTAAAAATATAATTTGGACAAAAAAACCGAAATATCTCTAGAAATAATAATTGAATAAAAATTTCCTAAAAAATGCTACAGGAGCTTTATCTGTTTAATTTATCCTTAAATTTTTAGACGAATCGGCTCAAATTTGTAGGTTATAGGTCGACTGAAATGCTCAAAAATCGAATTTTGGGCATAAAAAGAAATTTGTCTAGAAATAAATAATGAGTAAAAGATTTCGGTTGAATATCGTAGGCTACAGGTCGATTGAACTGGTAAAAATGATAAATATTTTATGTTTTCTGAATCTGCAGTGTCCAGTTTCTAAGGAAATCGGTATCGTTTGTGCACAGAAGTTATTTTTTGGCAATTTTTTATTGATTCCAAAAGGTTTTTTCTTACTCGTGGTGTAGTCGATAGGTTAAGATTCTCTCCGAAAGTTTTAATCCTTTCTTAACCCTTTCTTAACTATACGTTTGCTTTCAAATTGTTGTGTTTTTTTCATTAAATGTAGTATAAAAATATATTATTGTCTTATTATTATGCTTTTTTGTTATAAAACCCCGATGAAACAGAGGTATATATAGTATTCACGGGTCACCTTTGCTGCTTAAGTATCATTTAGGTCCTTTAGCATGAGTACATGTACCGCCAAAAGAATCCACTTCACTGGGTATGGACCTGTGCAAATGTTCCTTTTACTGAGGTGGGCTTAGAATTACTGTATGAATTTATTCACAACCAGTGATAACCCGCGACTGCATTCTAATTTATTAGAAGTACTCGCATTTGCCTAGACATTTAGCCAGAGGAGAGGAAAACTGAAGAAAACCACCTCCCGAGTTCAGCCGATTTTTCGACAGTAGAATTTGAAGGCGGACATTCGATCCTACCCATCGACTACACTCAATCACCCTCGGCGTGTAACCTCCCGCTCGACCTTAGTTAAAACGCAGCGAATACACAACCCGGTCGTACGCCGTAGATGGTCACTCATCCGAGTGCTATGCGCACTCAAATGGCTTGACAGCTGGACTCTTCTCTTTGCAAAAAAAAATTAAAATATCAGACCAGGAATCTGAATTTGTTACAGATACAATATTCTTCGATATATTTATGACAATAAAAAGTAAAATATAGTGTCAATCAAATGTCTTGAGTTTTTTATCTAGCCTAAATGACTAAAAAAATTAGTAAAACAAATCTATATTTAAATTATCACTTAATATCTCATATACATATATTAGACACGTTGTTGTAATGAATCTTTATGAAAGTCCCGATCCTTTTTATATTGTATCACATACAAAAACGTCTCAAAAATAAAGTAGCCAATAGTCTAAAAAATAATTTGAGATTTTTTGTTAGACCAGTTTATCTATATGAAAAAAGTACACATGCTAGATGATTGATAGTATAAGGTCTCTTACATTCAATGAGAGTCTTTCATTACTGATTAGCATACATTGATCAGTTACTGCTCTGCCACAGCATTAATCATTTTCTTTTTTTTTCGTACATGCATTATCATTTCCGTTTTCTTTCTTTATCGAGCACGAGCAAAAAGTTGTCTTGGAATGACACATCTGCTCCTGGAGAGTCCACTGAGCGATCATAGGGTATCGTTAGTGAAAGCATCGGGCCGTGGATGCAACAGGGTGACCCTGACCAGATTTCGCAACTCGCCGGTAACATTCATAGTATACAAAACTCCACCTCTAGATGCACTTCTGCGATATTCCTCAACAAAACTTCCTGAGTTCATACTTCATATATTATTTCATTTATGAGCCTATTTATACGGCATTAATTATTTCTATTGTAGCAAAAACTGTCACGTTGATTGTAAAAAAAGTTTTTTTTTAAGCCGAAACATTGACACTCCTGCAATATTTGTTACGGTAGCAGAAATTTCTGCGTTACTAAAACCGCTTTAAAAAAAAAACTGGTGAAAAGTGCAACAACTTCTGATACGCTATCGAAGACAGCAGTCTCACCAACCTAACTTATCCCGGAATAATTTTTCATTTTTCCTGAACGTTTTTATTTAAAAACAACAATTCTAATCTGGTAACATTTTTAATATAGAACCTTTCTCGGAGAAATACGAGTCTGCTAAAGTTAAATGTAACTTACTAGAACTCACAATCCTGCTGGATTATCAGTTAAATTACGAAGATGTCAACTTGATAGAAAATTTGAGTAAATATTACACAAAATATCCGCAAATTTGAAAATCTACTAAAAATTCGGTAAACTCTGCAGAAAATTCAGGGCTGCCACAGCCTATTTTGCTTGAAAAAAATGAAAAAGTGACCTATACTGGAACCTAGGTTTGTGTATGGACCTTGTACACAACTCCAGGGACTCCAAATGTAAACAGGAAGGGCTGCATGGACCATTTCTGTTGGATTTTGACGCATGGCGCAAATTTATGCAACTTACGCGCTGATAGTGTGGCCCTAATTCTGCTTGTCACGCTTGACTGAGCACCGCCTCTATTTTGGTCGCGCGGATCCCGCATCACCAAAATGCGGAGGCCATCAATTCTAGAAACGCGCAAATCCAGTTTACGGAAATCCATGTTCCAGTGTATTTAAACTTCAAGTCAATTCGAGTAATATTCAAAAGAATTCAAATAAGTTGGAAAACATTCAAAAATTACATTGATTTCCGTACAATTGTAGTACATTTAGAGAAATTTAAGGAAAATGAGAAGAAATCGATCAAGTTCATAAAAAATTAAGATTAGTCAAACAAGTCAAGTGAATTAAAAACAGTTACAAAATATGAAACATGCACTGAATTCCGTAAGTTTGAAATGAGTTTAGAAAAAGTCCAAAGAATTTGGGAAAATGTCGAAAAATTCAAGGTGAATGTAAAAGACTTCAGAATGAATTAAACAAAAACTAAAAAAAAAGATGAAAAATAAAAACAATGCATTGAATTCAGTGAATTTAGAACTATTGAAAAATCTGATTAAATGCTTAAGAGTTCAAGGTTAATTTAAAAATATTTTAGGATGAATTAAAGAAAATGCAAAATTCAAAAGAAAGTAATTGAATTGAGTAGAATTAGGTAAATTTAGAAGAATTCAAGTGAACTACAAAGAATTCAAAATAATGCAAAAGAATTCCAAATTATAAAAAAATTCAAAAAAATTTTAATGAATTCAAAAGAATTTTATTCAATTCAAGGTGAATTCCAAATGAAGTGAAAAGAAATATTTGGGAATCTCTTCAAATATTTGAAACCCCACGAAAAAACCCCTACACTTTTTGTGAATAAATTCTTTGGAATCCGGTAAAATATTATAAAATCGTGTAAAATTCTATGAGATCCAATTATATTTCCTGAAATCCTGGAAAATTGATTAAAATACCTTAAACGTTTTCAAAATCCCTTAAAATCATTGAAATCCTCTGAAATCTTATAAAATTCCTTGACATCTTTTAAAATATCCTAAAACCTTATAGGTCCTCAGAAATTGTTCCATATCTACCGAAATTTCGGGGAATTATTCACAAGCGCTTGCGAATCTTGTCAAATCCCTTACAATAATTAAAATTCTTGGAAATAAGTTGAGAAATTTTTTAATATCTGGAAAATGCCTTGGAATCTTTTAAAATACCCTAAAATATTTCAAACCCTATGAAATCTCTTCAAATTATTGAAATAAATTAAAAATTCATTGGAAAATTTTTAAATACACTTAAGCATTTCAAATTCTTTAAAATCGTTTGAAATTCCTTAAAACTTTTTAAGGTTTTCGAAAATACCTTCGAATTCCTAAAAAAATATCCTAGAATTCTCTAAAATTTCCTCAAATGATTAAAATCTATTAAAAATGTCTTGGGATCTTTTAAAATACGCTAAAATCACTCGAAAGAATTCGAGGAAGTTATTAAAATAAAATTGAGTAAAGGGATCTTATCATTTAAAAGTAAATAAAATGTGAGTTACACTCAAGAAAGATACAAAAAGTGACTTTGTGGCAGCCCTGATTATTCTTGACAGTTACATAAAGTGCTTTTTACAGAAATTCCCTGAAGTTTGCCATTTTTTTTTAAATCCCTGAGCTTTCCTGGCCAACAAAACTCCCTGACTTTTCCCTGACCTGCGACTCACGATAATTCATGAATTAATCTCGACATTATACTGGTGATATTGCTGCCATCGAAAAAACATTATACGGCGTAATTTAACCTAAAGTGAGACTTTATTTTCAAATACTGGTTAGATGAGTTCACATCGCAGAAAGTTCTGCTGGAATATCGAAGGCAGCAGTGTTCTCAAGAAAAGCTCGGGACTGATCACGTCAATTCAGGAAATTATCTCGACTTTATATTGGTGAAACTGCTGCCTTCGGAAAAATGTCTGCATTGTGAATTCATCATAGTCATTTTTGCACCATATTAGCTTCTGCTACCTTTGCCAAAAATTGCTGCAGTGTAAATAGGCTCTTCGAGGTCTGCCCGGAAAGTATCTAACCTTGTGGTGTACCGAGAGTAAGAGTTCACTGTTCTCAATGGCGATGATATACCTTTCAAAGCACTCTCCTTTGGAAGCCACAAATTGCTGAATAGGCTGCGATGAATGGACAGGTGCGTTGTCGTGTCGAAGTACCCAGTCACTACTGACCCAGGCTAATCGCAAAATCTTGTCTCAAAATTTCCGAAACAATAGTTTTTGGAATCCCAAACATCTCTTTAATTTGAGGATCATGCATAGATTCATCACCATACACTTTCTGAATTATAAAGGTGGTTTCCGAACATGAATGGTCAAGTTTTTAGCAAAATTTAGTGCACATACTTTGTCCGGTGTGTTTCGTTATTCTTAAATGCGACGCGTACGTGGTTAGACGTTTACGCAACTTCGTACATTAGTTGACTAACTATGCACAGTTTCATGTTATTTATTGTTAAAAGGGGGCCTCACAGAGGCCCCCTGAATGATAAATACCTGTTTTTGACAATAGCATAACTAGGTACAAAGTTACGGAACCAGGTGGGATACTTTCCAGACAGGCTTCGAATATCTACTTCTCGAAAACTGTAGGTTGAAGGCGTGGGTTTTATAAGCAGGTTATAATAGATAATAAACAGCCAGGTTCACTCCAGGGTTTCTACGCACTATTAACCCTGATTACCCAAGTTCCTGAGCATGGTTTTTCATCCCCTAAGATGCAAAAACTAGCTCCCTATCCTGTAATAAAATTCTGGACCTTTTGATTAGCACTTATTGCCGACTAGTTCTTCTCGTTTTCGTGTTAAAGGTTGAAAGTCTAGCATGGCATTCGGATTCGCTTGTACGGGTAGGAGCGCGAGAACGGAGTTCGTTTCACAAGGTCCCTTTGCCGTAGTAAGAGGGAATTTTCGTTACAGTGCATGCCGCGTAAAGTCAGTTGCATCACTGGCTCTCGGTTGCAACTGTTGTGAACTCGCGCCGGTTCAGTTGTCAAGTTTCCTACGTGTAGTACTCGTTTCTTCTTCATAATCATATTGTCAGTTTTCGTATTATGTGCGTTTGACATTCATAATAATATTCTTATTTAAAAAATATATTTGTGTAAAGAATAAACAATTTGCAACCGGTACCGAATGGTGCTCTGGATAACAATGATGTGGGTACGCTGAGATTGAATCTCGGCGATTATTTGAAGTTATCGTTTCTATTGAAGCTTTCATCAACTTTCAAAAGAGAGGACAATACATCTAATGGTATAAAACACTTTTAAAATATTTTAAAATTACTTCCTACAACGAGTGGTGTCCCTACCGAAACGTCTAATCAGAAAACAAATTGTTAAAGAGAGAAATTTTTTACATTTTTTGCAATTGAAGGTTTCACAATCAGATAAATTAGGGAAAGGGTCGGATGTGAAAAGAAAAAATTTTAAAAGTAAATAGAGGTCAAGAAAAAATAATCTGAATTTGTGAGCAAACTCTTTCTTTTTTGATTGCGCCATTATTCATATATGTTAGTACCTATAAAAATAGTACTTGCAATTATTTTTTCAGTGAAGAATATGTCATTGAATGGTTTAGAAATTGTGAAAGCATATGTGATTTTGTTTTCAATTGAAAAAATATTTTTTGAATTTTCATTATAATTATTTTGAATCTAAGATTGTTTCTTATTGAGGTTGGACCAACAAAATTCTGCAAAGAATGCAAAAACCTCTAAAAATTAATTAATAGAACTTTTTTCAATTTGTGAAATAAAACGAAAAACATTGTACTATCAAAAAAAAAGTTTGAAAAATGTTGTTACTAGATGATATCGGTTAGGGAGAGGCAGAAACGCTTATCTACACCTGTCATGATTTAGAGATAAATGAGGTTGCATATTCTTTGAATTCTATTAGATCGGGAACATGACAGATTGTTTTTATATCAAGCCTAAAGTCTTGTTTTTAAATATACTTTTAAAATATGCTTCTCAAATTTGGGAAGAAAAAGATCTTGGTATAATTAAATTTGTTTCAAGGATATTCGTCTATTTGCTTATTAGTTAAGTTAGTATGCAAATAAAATAAATTTTTTAAGTGGTTCGATTAACTCTACTTTGTTTTTATGTCATATAATGACATAGAATCAACCCAAAAATGGAATGCTTATTTTGCTAATAAATACACTAATATGATCCTTCACAGCTTTTTGAATGGGTTAAGTTCATATCTAATCATAATTTATCTTTTCAAATTAAAAAAATTATTTCAAATATTATACTATAAGAAAGAATAAATAATGCAGTTTGGTAATTATGGCAGTCTCTCATTGACAGGAATGTAAGTAAGAGATTATTGAGTGTTAATTGTTGTACATTAGTCAATGTACCGAAAACTGATACAATTTAAAAAAAATAAAATTTAAAAAAATTCTGTTTGCACTTCAATTTCCCGACAATTTTTAGAACTCATTCGTTATTATTCTCATATAAATCATGAAATATTAGATTACATAAGTTGATTTCATAAATCGCAAATATGTTAGAAAACATTATGTCGTTGGAGATAAAAATCGAACACGTGAAAACAACACTTGAATTATACTGAGAAAAAAGTTTTAATGAACATTTTTTATAGCTTTCATCCAAGTAAACAGTGTGTAACTTTTTTATAATAATTATAAACTAAGAGTACTATAGTACTCTTACTTATATATATATATATCTATATATATATATATATATACTAAACAAGTTCAATTGTCACAGAGGTGAGCAAATTGAGTAAAATGATCAAACCTAGGAACTTTTATATTTGTTACCTGGTTTATTAATTATAATTATATTATAGAATTAAAGTAATATCGTTTTTATTCATATTATTATTAGCAAAATGTCAGCGTGAAAAAATGTCATGATCATAGTAACACTGACTAAGGTCAGGATCGTAATGATTGGCATGAGATCACTTTATTCTAAAATAACATCAGCTCTATTTTCCGTTTTCAAAGCCATTTTCTCCTGGTCTTATATTCAGGAATATTTTTAACAGATAATTTGTTAACCTATGTACTTTAACCGAAATATAAATTATTTCTTTTACTTAGATAATTTCATTTTTATCATGTTTATGTATTTATTTTAATATTATAAAAAGTTTCTTAGCTTTACTGTCAGAAAAGTTTTGTTTCAGGAAATATAGTGTTGTGAGAGCGTACTCAGAAGTACGGCGAATTCCATGTTGTTTTGATTTGCAACATATCTTAGACATGAAAATAAATGAAGAAACAATGAAAATTTGCACTCTTCATAATAAGAAGCAACCAAGTTCATACCAATTGTTTTTTGTGCATGACTCAAGTTTCAAAATTTTCATTTGCATTCAATGGACAAGTCCGCTATTAAAAAATTCAGTATTCCAAATAAAAATCAGTTGCATATGTCACAAAAAAATCAGATAGAAATAGTATAATAATTTATTTGGAATATATAATTCGTACTGTCTATAGTATTAGGGATTTTTCGTACACCTAATCCACTTCCAGCTCTTTCGGATTACAGAAATTTTTTTAATACTAGCCCAGTACTATCGTTGACCGATTAATCTTGCGGAAAATTCTGCAATATTAGACTATGCCTATATAATTATTTACTTACACGCAAACGTACTAAAAAGAATAGGTATACTCTAATATGTACCCAGAAAATTTAAAAACGCCAGACAGTTCATATTGTTCGGAAAATGCTGTTTTCTTTGCGTCACTCAGAAAACAGAAAGTGAAGAGTATATTCCAAGATGATATCAATTTCCAGATGGGTGCGGGCGTACTTCTGTATACAAAATAACTGCCACTCAATCCATTAAAACCACATAAACCGCACCTTAAGATGTACATTGTTTCTTAGTTCCCACCACAAAATTTCCTCTTCTCTTCTCTAATAATAACTTGAAATTTAGAATTTAATACATTTAAAGAATACTTGAGAGTGTTGTAATCAACCCCCAGAATCAATTTTTTTACTATACAATAAATTTAAAAAACATAGCACTCTTATTATAAAAAGAATAAAGGGATCAGCAATTGAGAAAAGAGTGCCATCCGTTTCGTAGGTATACTTTTATTGAAACGCATACATTTCTTATGTATGAAACCGCTATTCTATAGAAGAAAGCCATGAAAACCGCTAAAGATTACAAAATGGTTTAGATTTTTCTTTTAATTCGATTTTCTTAAGAAAAAATGTATGATTTTTTCATTTGTAGAAGATAAAGCTTCGACTAACTTACTAGCAATTTTAAGGAAAATTTCGTAATGAGATAGAATCAAGATATGATCGATGACGTTTCTATTATTCCATTGTATTGATAAATAAGAAAATAAATATCAAACATGAAGTTTCATAATGCTCTCCTAAATCTAAAATGTGCAGAAGTATATTTCGTAATTTTGTGATGTGAATTTAAACATATATTTAAAGAAACTTCAATTAGGTGCGATAAAAAAACAAAATATTAAAATTTATAATTGGTTAATAAAATTGTTTATAAAAATAATTATGGTTAGTAATGATTTAATAGAGATAAATGGTTTGAAACATCTGGAAAATCTTCTTTCTAGGCGAAAAATAAAATATCATTACCAAAAAGTTTCATATTTTCCACCACAGAACCCAAAAAATTGACTTTTTGTAAAAATCACGTTCAAAACTAATTCTTTTATCTTGTGTGAAATCAGGTATACTGATGTATTTTTAGGTGTTGATTACGAATATAACCTCGAAAATATTGTCAAAAGACATTTTCAAGGTCAATTGAAAAAAGTTATCAAATTCCCAAAAATAGCAATTATTGGTAATTTTTCGAGTTGAAAAAGGGGTAGGCTGTGATAGAACTTTCCCCTAAAAAGCTGTTTATGCAAGTGATTCTATGCAAAGCGCACAATTCAATGTCTCTGACGTTTAAAAAAATGGGGTTTACATTTGAATATGAATTGACTCTACAAGAAAAATGTTCATGCCTAGAAATAACGACCACTATTCATGGTTATTCTTAATATTATATTTTATTTATGATTAAAAAGTGGATGCCAATGTAGGGAATGTCGATAATGGTAAAAATCATTCTACAATTTTTTTAAAATAGATATTATTTTTGCGTCACGGTCTGATAAAATGTCGCAGTCTGGCATTGCTTCTTAGCATTTTCTTTTCATCCATTTTTATCGTGCTAAGAGCTTGCTGACTCATTCTGTGATATTTGTTACAGATAATAATACTTAAGTGAGTACTAGATCTAGAAATTATCTCATTTATTAAAAAATAGGAGTATAAGCTGTCTTTATCTTCACTTGTTGGTTATTAGTTATTTAGTTAGGATGAATAAATCTATTGTAATACAATTTTGACCCACTTTCACATATCCGATTTGCTTGAAATTTTGCATACTGATGTATTCTCGATACTCTTGTGATAAAAAACTGAAGATATCAATACTTTTAAGAATTTTAAACAGTTGCAATGCGCATAAACAGATTCATTTCAAAACAGAGCTTATTATTATTGTTCTAATTATGACGAATTTTGTGGAAATTCTTATTTTGAAATATTATCTGCTGCTTTGTATAATACTTTATGTTCTCTTTTTTTCTTTTCAGTGTTCAAATTTTAATTGGGAAAATTAAAAACTATTTCTTACAAAAATCTTCTGAATTCCTAAAATAATTTTTTTTCAAATGCCTATGAATTATGCTTGATAATCACCTGTTTCAAAACCTAAGACTTGCGCTGAACGTCTCCAGATGAATCGTTTAAATAAATACAAAAATAGTTGCAATCTTTTCCGGCACGTTTGGGGTTTGAACGTTTTCACCCTAAAACATAATGATAACGTTCCGTTCAATTTTTTATCACGAAAAAAAATGTTGAAAATTTTGTATGCTTAAATTGTGCACTTCGTGTGGAATGTCCCATAAACATTTATATTTTATTAATGAAACAACATTCATTTATCATATTGTAATTTTAATGTTAAGTTTAACCATTTTTCATTTTTGCTATTCTTATATTTCAGATTAATAAACTGTTAAATATTAAAATAACCCAACAACTAGTGAAATACATTCAAATCTATTAATATTGAATATATTGAAGAAATCTTTGATCGATTCACATTTCTCTCAATGTAATACACTTCTTATATTGCTTTGTTCTGAAATTTGATTTAAAACACGAAACATAAAAGAAGTATGTTATTGAAAAAATTGTTTTGATTATTTTTTTATTTTTGACAAAAATATATCAATCGTATGTAACAAGAATGCATGGAAATACATTTGGATAAAATTGATAATTTAATTTAGCAGATATATAATGGGTATTTTGGACATGGGATAATATAGATTTGATAAAATTCACTTTTTTAAAGATAGCATGTGCCATGTCCAAGAAATTTTTTAATTAAAGTATTTATAATGTAAATTTTTATTGAAAAGTAACCAAATATAATTTTCCATACTTCTTTATTTTGTTAGCCAACTTTTTATAAATATGAAAAACCCTACTTTGAAGGTTATTTTAGAATTTGATGTCTTTAAATTGTCACTTAACCCCAACGGATAATGTCTAAACTCAAAATAAAATTACAAGTCGCCAAGTAATTTCAGGTCGTTAATTCGTAAATTAAACAAGATTATTAAAAACATAAACTTTGTGTACAGGATACCATATTTGAATATAATTTTAAATTTAGCTACTGCTTTTCTTCTTCTTTTTCTACTTTAAAAATTCGTTTTATGGACATGTCACAATATAATCCTGAAAATGAAATAACATCGATATTTTCAAGCAACAATTTGTATGATCTGTAAGCTTAGTATCACAATAAAAAATATTTTTTCAATATTCTTTGCCATACTATAAATATGAGAATACTATTGACTCAAAAAATTAAAAAAAAAATGAGCTTGTCGTACTCTCTCATGCAGCAAAATACCTCATTGTTGACTTCTATTGTAACTTAAGCAAAGTCTCAGCAATGTCTAAAAAATGTTTCATACGTTAGAATTTTCGATGCTTAGAAAATTGGTTTACAATATTTAAGCTATAATGAATTGCATAATTTATGTGCTAAAAGTGCATTAATTCTGATCAATAGCTAGTTTATTTCGACAATTTATTGTTCAAAGATAAAAAACATCAAATGTTCGCACTTTATTTGTTAATATAATATTTCACTATAGGAGAAATTCAAAAATCGAAAAACGCGGTTTGCTTAAAAATTGAATGCTGATAATTTTTTTTCAACACAAAATTGTCAGAATTTTCTTTTGAAAAGCCCCAAGTTTTGATATCAGTACTTTTGAAGAATAAAATGATAAACAAATTCTTTAAGTTAAAAAAAAAGAATTCAGTTTTTTCAAATGTGACCATCACTTATTTCAAGGTTAGTACCTATTCAACAATTTTAGACATAGACAGCAAGAGTGAAAGTGGATGACCGAATGTCTCGATAACCTAATCAATGCGAGCGAAAAATGTCAAATCTCCTATGGGTCTGCAAAAATTCCCAAAAATGCCAACAAAAAAAAAAGATAAATCCATACAAGTGAAAATTCTTAATAAAAACTTTTATCCCAGGAGAGCCTTATTCGTTCCCTAAATGGGGGAAGTGGTCACGCAAATGGAGAGGTCAAATCCAATGAAGAACTTCGAAAGACTGCCGCTGGTAACGAAGGACAGGTGGATGGTCTGACGTTAAATCGATCTGCTCAGAAAATTTCCAACCCAGTAACCTCGGATCCATCTTTGAAGCTTCACAATGCCACCGATAACGGATGCACGAATGAAGAAAAAAGAGATCGCTTAGAGGAAGATTCGGAACTCAAGGGTCGAGAGGTACCGGATGAGGAAGATCTCACCTTGGATCTCGAGGAACCCTCCCCAGAAGTGATGGAGTATGCTAGGCGGGAACTCGGTGAAACCGACGAGGTCAAGTGCCAGACTCTTCAAGAATTGCGCGAAATGATATACGGTAATTTGAAATTTCACGTGCAATCTGCCTTTCCTAGCTTGAGAAAACCTCCCCAGGGTGGCTACTCAAACTTCACAAAAAAATTCCAGGCTATTTCCCGGGTTTCCTTGTACAAAATTAAATTTCTCTGGTTGACAGATTTTAGAAATTGAAGGTAAAATATATAGTGTAAATTATTGTAAAAGTGATCCCAGACTCCACAGACCAAAATCTTCTCAAAATAGGGGAAATGGGGTCATTTTTCAAAGAAAATAGGGAAATAAATTATTTGAAATAACATCAATGTAGGTGCCATAATGCTAAGATTTCAAGTCGAAATATTTTGCATTTTCAACAAAATAGTGGAATCTCCAACTAAAAAAATATTAATTTTCAAAAAAAGAATTAAGTTTTCTAGCTGAAATGTCGAATATTTTCGAAAACATTTGACTTTTGAACCCTAAAAGATGAGTTTTTAACAAAAAAGTTAATTTTAATCCAAAAAGTTGCATTTACAAACAAATAGTTGAATTTTGAAGGAAAAGAGAAAAATTTTAAACAAAAAAGTTGAAGTTTTGAAAAATAGTTAAATTTTCAACCTACGAAGATGAATATGAATCTTTAACCAAATGATCGAATTTTCAACAAAGTAATGAAATTTTCAACAGCAAAAGTTTAACTTTCAATAAAAGAGTTGAGTTTTCTATCTAATATATTGGAAGACAGTTTAATTTTCAACCAAAAAAGATGACATTTTAGAAACTATTTGAATTTTCTACATAATAAGAACATAATTAAACAAATTGTAGAATTTTTAACCAAAAGAGATGAATTCTCGACCAAAAATATAATACTAGACTTTTCAATTTGAAATATTTAATATTCAATAAAAAAAAATGAATTTTCAACAAAATAATTAAATTTCTACCAAGTAGTATAATTTTTACCAAAAGAGATTAATTCTGGACCAACGATATAATGGTAAACTGTTCAGTTAAAAATAATTAACTTTAAACCATAAAAGATAAATTTTCAACCAAAAAAAGATTACTTTTCTAAGAAAAGATCAATTTTAAATCCAAATGTTCTATT
>CAKNWT010232736.1:0-35368 GCA_932066315.1 Andricus coriarius
TTTACTCAATTCCTTCTTTTCTCTCTGTATTTACTACCTTTCAAACTTCTTCCGTCCTAGCCTTCTCCGCCTCTTTTTTAAAACTTTCATTCTTCTCCTCTTTTCTTTAATCATACAACTCAATATACTCCTTATCTTTCCTCCTATACTCTTCTCTACTACTTTTTCCTTTTCTCCATTTTCTTCATTTCTTTCTTACTTCCTTCTCCTCATCAATTCCTCACCCCATCCATTTCTATCCTCTCCTTCAGTAACTTCTTTCTTGCTTGTGCACTCTAATACTATTCTTATTTCTCCTATAATTATTTCGATCTCCTCGTTTACATTTCTCTCTCTCATTTTGATGTTCCTGACCTTTTCCTTAAACCGTTCCTTTCTTCCATTGACCATTCCCCTCTTCCTGCTATTTTTACCTTTACTTTACCGAATTTTATTGTATTTCAATTAAAAAATCAGGGATTAATTTAAATGTTTGTTATCACGTCTTAAGCAATTGACAAGTTTCCGTGCAATTTTCTGAAAAATCCTTAATTATCTATTCTACAGATTTTTCTTGAAGGATTATATTTCATCTTTTATTTTAAATGCTTATTTCTGTAAGTCAGGAATTAGGTTAATTTCTTTTAATTAAAGAAAAAATATTATTTAGGATCAAATCTGATGTCGAAACTTCGCTTATTTTATAACAGGATTTTTCATTTTTTGCTCCTTTTCAACAAAAAATTGATAGCCATTATTATTAATTTCTTAATACGATAGAACCGTTGAAGCGCGAAAGGATTTTCTAATTAAAAGCCCTTCGAAGTTATTTTTTTCGAATTTTGAAATATATTTTTTATTGTAGAACAAATCAAACATGGTGATGCCACGAAATGGAGAGCTGTTGATAGTAGCGATCCAGGATTTCATTACGGGAGGATATTGGCTGACTCAGAAGGACACGTTTTTGAATAGAATTCAGGCTTGTCAATTAGCCTCCCTACTATCCTAAAACTTTACGACTTGTGAACTGGAAAACAGATTTTCAGTATGATTTTAAGACCTAATATGAAGTCTCCTATCAAGGCTAATTTGAAGACGAAAGGCAGAACCTACAATCGCAATGAAGAACTGTGCATTGATTCCTGTAAGTATTCTCTTTATTTCATTTCGCAACAATGTCAAATACTTCAAAATATTTCAGAAAACTTTAAAAGATTTCAAGAGATTTCAACAACATTTCAAAGATATCAACGATTTAAAAATATTGTACAAATATTTAAATGAGTCCACAAAGATTTAAAAAGATTTCAAAGATATCATGAAGGCTTTAACACCAGTTTTCAAGAGTAATTAACTCAGGAATCACTCCTCCTGAATTTTTATTTCACATAATGGGAGGTACAGAAAGTCTCGTCGACACGGCTGTAAAAACTGCAGAGACGGGTTACATGCAGAGGATATTGGTGAAAAGTTCAGAGGATTTGCGTCTACAATACGATTTTACTTTTAGAAATTCCATGGGGGATATCGTTCAGTTTTCATACGGCGGTGATGGTTTGTATCCCAATCATACGGACGGTATAACCATAACTCACGCCACTATTGACACTATTGAACTTTCATTGTTAGTTACATCAATATTTTGACAAATATGCCACTAATGAAACTATTTTCTCGCAAATTCCATTATTTCTTTATTTTCCCTTTTAAATTTCAAACTTTTTTGCTGATTGGCTAAAATAACTTGCCTTCTATCTCAGGTACAGAAATATATACCAGAAAATAGTCACAAAATGTACAAAACTTAATCTAAAATATTTTAAATTCATGTATTCATTATTTCCTAAGCTTCAGATTGTACGATATTTTTGACTTATTCAAGAAAAATCTTCCAAATTGTACCATTTTAATTTGTTACTCTTATTGTTTGAACATTTTAAAATCGAAAACTTACGAAATCGAATAATTTCAAATTCGATTATTAAAAAGTGAACAAATTCATATTTCAGTCGTACAGTTTCAAAAGTATATTTTCTAAATAAAAACCTTAATTGTCGATATATTACAAATTTAATTTAGTTCAAAGATATGTGTGACCGTCCGCGAAGAAAGAGACATAACGCGCGGTGACTTCATGAAGAGGCTGTCCAACACAGGAACTCCATAATAGGGCCTCACTTTGCAGTTGAATAACAATTCGAATTTTGCAGATATGGAAACAATGTTTTTTATTATTAAAGAACAAATAAGAAACTATAGATAGGTGTAGAAAACGAAAAATCGATTTTTTTCCGTATTAGTTTTCGCTTTCTTCGCGGACGGTCATATAAATCAAATTTAAAGAGCTTTAAATCATCAATTTGATTGAATCACTTTTAAGAGTATAAAATATCAAATTGGAAGCGTTCAAGATTAGAAAAACTTAGATTCGAACAATTTAAAAATATTTTAATGCAAATGGCATCAAGAATAAAAAATGCCAAATAAAAGCACCTTTGCTAAATATAAAAAATTTCGAATTTGACAGCTTTCTGTTTCGGAAATAGTTGAAATTAGAAAGCCTTCCCAATTAATAAGAATTCAAATAGAAATTATTCAATTTTGGAAAAGAATGAAGTTGGAATTAAACAAAAGAATAGGAAATTTAAACTCTTCAAAATGAATGTGAACTGTAAACATGTCTCATTTGAAAATAATTCAAATTGATAAGTTTCAAGATTTCAGAAAGAAATATTTTAGAATATATGAGCGTCCTTAAAATTTTTAATTAACTTATTTTAAAGTAATTCAAGGTATGTAGGAATTCCTGGGATGGACTCTTGCGTCGATTTAACATGATTTTCATTAGAGGCGAACCGCTACTGAAGAGTAAATAATGATTTTGGGAAAAATCTCGATTTTTTCATACTTCAAGTAAACATATAATATATAAACAAACGAAAATGCAACAATTTATGACTAAGATGCTCTTGGAAGTTTAGCGCTCTTCAATTAAAAAAAAAAAAGAATTGCGGATTGGGGAAAAATTGAAGGCTGTAGACCTTTCGAACGAAAAAAATGCGTTTCCTCCCATAGCGATCGTGTGCACTTCAACATTTCTATTATTACTGCAAATATTAACCGATTTTCATGAATATTTTTTTCACTTTCTTGAAATTATATAAATAAACTATTTCTGCTAATTAAAATTGAATGGCGTGATGCTTTCATAATTTCAGTTTTTTGAACCGGCCTGCATCTCATAACAATGAAAGGGTGATTCGTTTCGGGTAATTCGATGCGCTCCCGAGTCTCCACTCGCGCTCCATTTTTTTCTATTATTCTTTTCTTTTTGTTTATAAATTCAAATATAAACATTTTTTCAAAAAAGCGAGACTTAGCAGCAAAAGAGACCCATATGTAGATGAGGTATGCAAAAAATCAGACAAAAATATTCAACCGTGCGGCCAGTAACTACCAATCCATTTTATAATGCTGATAAATCCCCTTAAGTTCTACTCTCATTCTCTCTTCCACATAGTTATATTATTTTTTTCCTAGCAAGTTGTACTTGCATTTTCAGAAGTCACTTGTTTTACATATTTAATAGTTTCTATCTTGGGGGTTTTAGGTCCAAGAAATAAAATTACTTCTGCATTATAAAAAGGACGTCTCAGTCTCTTGTATCACTTACATCACTAAGTGAAAAACTGAAATTATTACAGTTTTAGAATCTTTAATGCGAAATTATTTAATTATGAATAATTTTAATCGGAAACTGTACAATTGCACGTTTAAATTCATATTTGTTTAATTCTACAACTTTGAGGGATGTTAATTGAAAACCAAACAATTTCGAATCTTTCATGCTAAAATTATTCAACACTTTCAATTCGATTTTCTTCAATTTTAAACGCTTTTTTCTAATTTTTCAATGTGGAAGATTTCAAACCTAATATTGCGCACCTACTATTAATGCTTTCACTTTGAAATTAATTTTTACATAATTTTTAAATTTTACAATTCCTGTTCCGCTGAGTGTAGGAATCTGCAAACTTCTTCAAAAATATCCTGAGAAGGAAACCCCAAAAAAACGGAAGCTGATATTCGATGATTCAAAATTCCACCAAAAATATTCACGGACTGCAGTTAAATAATTAATTTAAAATAATATATATATATTTTTTTTAGTTAGCATGAATATGTTTGGAATCATCTGTTTTATAAAATGTATATCTACTACGAAAATATATCTACTTTTTAAAACTCGTATACTTTTTTTATAACTTAGTTTAAACCTTTTCGATTTTATAAACACTATTACGCCATCAAAGTAAATATAAAAAGAAGTATGTTATATAATAACATCGTTAAATAATTTTTGAATTTTTAAAACTGAGGTGAAAACATTATTATCTGCATTATTGATCAAACGTTGCCAGGAAACGAAATCGAAACTCGAACTTTCGGTCTAGTTTTCACCAACTTCCGCCTGGAAGAAAATAAAAGAAAGCAAATGTAATAATTTGCTTTGTAAATTTATAAATCCGTGAAATCGACTCATTCGCTTAGTTTTACAATTAATGTTGTCGTCCTGATTTCTCGGAAATATCGAAATGGTGAACGAAAAGGAATTCTGGAGCGAAATTCGAAAGGATTTTCCGAAATATAAGAAGGGGAAACCTAGGGTCGTTCCTGCTTTCACGATTCAAGCATTGCAGGTAATGCAATTTTTATAAATACATATTGCGAATTCAATTGCAATAATTAAATAAAAGATACTAAACTAGGCTTTAATGAATTGTATTTAATAGCTTAAAATGTAGGCTATTACTACATACAATAATTTTAGGAAAATACGGTCGTCGCCAGACCTCCAAAAGTTGGACTCTACGATCCACAGCCACCAAAACCCTCAACTTTCCGAAAATATTACGAACGTGGTGTTTTTCCAATTGCTTTGGAAGACGTCGAGGCCGGACCGAAACTTAGTTGGAAAGTAAAAATTGAAAACCTGGACTTCCATCATTATCTGCCGATGTTTTTCGATGGCTTGACTGAAACTGAATCCCCTTATAAATTCCTTGTGGAACAAGGAATCTCCGAAATGTTAGAACACGGAGGTTCAAAAGTCCTTCCGGTTGTTCCACAACTTATTATTCCTATCAAAAGTACAAATCTTTTCTGTTTATTTCTTTTTCTTAAAGAGATTATAGTTTCGACTTTGCAATTTTCGATTACATGTCGATTAAGGCGAAGTGAAAATGCTCAAATTAATCAAATCGTTTGAGCTGATGGGGGGGGGGGGCTAAAATCAGAAAAACGGTAAAAAGAAAATTTGTAATCGGTTAATATCTTCTGTTCTCTTTTTTAATTAAAACATTCAAAAATAATTTTCTAATGGTTACAAAATTAAGGCGATTTTTTGGTATGAAAGAAAAATAAAAGGATATTTTTTCGATTCAAGCTGAAGAAATTTTAGGTTTGATATATTCAACTTTGCCCAAATATGTGCATATGACTATAAAAAATATGTTTTTGAACATTTTCAAAAAGTTAGAAATTGAGTGATTTTGTAATAATTTATTTGTTGAATTAAAAAATTTTGAATTAAAAAAAAAGAGAAGAGAAGATACGGCTGCGAAGTACTATGGACGTATTCACTATGGGTGTATTTATTTGTGCTCATTTTATGAGCATTTTGCTTCCTGATAAGTATCAAATAAATTTTCTTCCACATAAAGGGAGGTTTTCCCTAACAAAAGAAAAAAAAATGCCCACCAAAATGGCAATTGATGTGTTCTGTTACAATGAACAACTTTTTAACCTACGGTATTTTTATATTTCAAATTAAAACCTTATAGAAACAATGTAATTTTTCTTAAAACTTTCTGAGTAGCTATTGATTAATCAATAATGCTCTTCGAAACTTCGTCAAAAGATCAATCCACGCATCTCGAAGACGCGAACAATTACATCAAATACAGTACTGTTATATTTCCCATATAAAAAAAATCCTCTTATAAACTAGGAAACTAATATTGTTGCAAATTTTAAAAACGATATTGGTAGGCTATGGTAAATCATGAAAAGTTGTAAATTTGAGCAATTGATGCGTCTCGAAGACGCAAACAGATATATTACATACATTATAGTTGTATTCCCAATATTAAAATAGGTTCGCTTATATCAACAAGATAAACAATATACTTTTTCAATTTATAAATAGGTATTGCTAGATCATAAGAGGTTATAGAAGGTTCATCAATGGAGTATTCGACGTGTCTTAAAGACACAAACGAAGTTATCAGATACAGTATTGTAGTACTTCTAATATGAACAAAATTTTTCTCATATAAACAGAACACACATTTTTTTAAACTTCATAAATCGTTACTGGTCGGTCATTAAAGGTTCACCAATAGGTCAATCGATGCGTCTCCAGGAAGCGAACAAATACTATACATGTAATATTGTGTTTCTTCTGAATGTCAAAAAAAATTTCTTATATTAACAGAATAAACAATTTTTTTTTAATTCATAAATAGGTACTGGTGGCTCATAAAATGTTTATCAATAGGTTAATAAATGCGTCTCAATGAGGCGAATAAATACACTGAATATAATATTGTTGTATTATATTTTAAGTATCAAAAAAGTTTTTCTTATATGCACAGAATAAACCATTTTTTGAAACTTCATAAATCGGTACTAGTAGGTCATAAAATATTCAACAATAGGTCGATCGATGCATCTCAGAGACGCGAACAAATACGCTAGATATCATATTATTGTATTATAAATATCGAAACAGTTTTTCTTATAAAAACAAGGTAAAAATTTTCTTTTAAAATATCTAAACGCAAAAAAAAACTACTTCTGAATGGTCGATCTAGCTCAAAATCCTATCAGACCTGGATATCAATCGGAGCTACACTTCAGCCAAATTACATGATCGTAGCTCTTTTACTTTTTGAGATATGGTGAACGGAAAAAAGTTTCACACACACATTCACACTCACGGACATTTTTTTTAAATTTTATTTTCGAGTTTCTGGGGTCGAATTATATCAAAATATGTCAAAAAAGTATATTTGAAAATTTAGGTCATTACAAACCTCCCTCTATGAGGAAGAAATATTAAACGATTTGAAAATGGAATG
This sequence comes from Andricus coriarius, assembly GCA_932066315.1. Classification (NCBI taxonomy): domain Eukaryota; kingdom Metazoa; phylum Arthropoda; class Insecta; order Hymenoptera; family Cynipidae; genus Andricus; species Andricus coriarius. The sequence goes on from CAKNWT010232736.1 coordinate 7,125, forward strand.
TTTTTTTTTTATGTCAACCCACACATTTTTTCCCCTGAGCTCAAACGATTCGATTAATTTTATCATTTTCACTCCGTCCTAATGTGCATTACTAATTATTGATAAATTAATAATTATTAATTTTAATATTATATAATTACAGAGGCATTAAATACCAAAGTCCCGGAAATAATTTGTTCGACAATGAGAGCTTTACAGCGTCTCGTTCGATCCGGAGATTGTATCGGTGAAGCTTTAGTTCCTTATTTTCGACAGATTCTACCAGTTCCAAATTTGCTCAAAGACAGAAATGGTGAGTCATTATTTTTATGAAAAATAGAATACAAGAATTATGTACGCAAATTTCAGCATGCCCATTCAAATTGTAGAAAAAATTCCAGCGTTTGAAAAAAGACTATTTTAAAATTCTCGTAAATTAAAATTCGAAGCTTTAAAATGAGACTACTTCTAAATGAAAAATATTAAAAATTGTAGCATTTTTAATTATAAATTTCTTACTTTTTATTTCGGGGTCTTGAAAAATTTCTGAATTAAAAAAAATCTGTTTTCAGTGAACCTTGGAGAAGGTATCGACTATTCTCAACAACGAGGTGAAAATCCATCAGATCTGATTCAAGAAACTTTAGAAATTCTCGAAAGATACGGCGGTGAGGACGCTTTCATTAATATTAAGTACATGGTACCAACTTACGAATCCTGCATGATGAACTAATTTCTAAAAGTACCAAAATATTCTAGAACTTAAAATTACTAATTCATCTTTGAATTTGTGGTCTAAAAAACACAACGAAAGATATAGTTTTTCCGCGCCTTTAATCAACGGACAAATTAAAATAGTTAAGTATAGAAAAATGTAGGAACAACTTTCTCTGGAGTCTTTCCATTTACAAAACTTTTTGCACGAACCTGCAATCTTATGATATATGTATTTTATGAGCATTCATTATTAAAATATATTAAGCTTAATCGTACTTGTTTCCTCTCACATTTTTCCTGCGTCTTCCTTCAAAGTTACTGTCCTGTTGAAAACAACCTGAAAGGAAAGAAAAGGTCATTTCATCAATACATATTTATTTTTTTATAAATAATATGTATTTTTTACATATCTTATTATTTACATCATTTGTATACATTTGTGCATTGCAGAACTTTTCAAACCTTGGAATTACACCATTTAAACTTATATAATTTTTAACGTTACAAATGGAAATTGTATATATTATTATTATTATTATCAGAATTCCACGGTGAGGATGAAAAAGATTTTCAAGTTTTATCGGATAAATTTAAAATTGTTCATTTCTGAAAGTTTCATAGACCAAAATATTATTTTCAAATTTGTCTCCTTATAAATTGCTTTACTTTGAATTTTTTGAAATTAAAAATGTTCACTTTTACCAAATTTTGAGCGCTCAAAATGAAAAAAAAATGAAATATTGTAGGTAGTCTTAAATGTTCGAAATTTTCAACTTTAATGTTTAAGGTTTAGAAACTTCAAAATATACTATTTCGCAATACTTATAAAACTTTTACATTCTGCGTACATCCAATTTACTTTTTTTTTAATTCTTAGGCTTCGAGTTAAAATTTAAAAGCTACAAATTTGGTTGTAACTTCAAATCGTAAAATTTCGATTCGTAAGATTTTGCATGCACTAAATTCGAAATTGTTTATTGTTAATGGCTTCAAAAATTGTAATAATTAAATTTCGACTGCTTTAAAATTAAATTCTAAATGCTTGAAAATTCTGATTTGATAATTTCAAGCCATTGAACACTGAGATGGAAAATTGTTTAATACTTTTAAAATGAAATAAAATTGCTCAACTTCAACTTATTAACAATTGACAATAATTCAATAACAAATAGAAATTGTTTAATGGTAAATGTTGTAACTTGAAACTCTTGAATTGAATACTGCAAATTTCGATTTTTCAATTTTTTAATGCTTTCAACATGAAATTAATAATAAATTAATAATATATAATTAATAATAATAAATTAATAGAAATTAATAGTCTGTCTAATTTTTAAGGCTTTTAAATTGTGAATTGTTTAATTTTATGCGCTTAAAATTTAAGATTCATACATTTTTTCAATGTAATTATTTAATTGAAAATATTCCAAATTTTAATTTCTTCCCTTATGAAAGTTTCAATTTCCAAACGTTCCCAGTTGTTTAAATATTTCAAAATTAGAATTTGTTTATTTTTTCATGGTTCAATTTTGAACTTTTAAGTTCAAATACTTAATATTAAAGGTTTAATAATATGTTCGATATTTAAAAATTTGCATTCGTGAAGGCATTTAATTTAAAAGAGTTTAATTTTTACGAAGTGTCTATTCGTATGGCCCATGGACATAAAAATTTAAATAATTAATTAAATTAATTATTTAAATAATTTAATTATTTTTAATTAATTCAATTACTTTCATTAATTAATGTATTAAATTAATTAATTAATTAGTTAATTTATATGCCCATGGTATTGCGACCCGGATAAGTATATAGTTGCATGATTGGTGAAAATTTTGTCCACCACCCCCCAATTTTGTCCAGGTCCCTCAATCACTTTGCAAGATTGATCAGGGTGGGCAATAGAAATATCCTCAGTCTAATTTTTCATGCTACAATTTTCAATTGTTTGACTTTGTAATACTTTTAGTTCAATTCTTACCAAAATTATAATTTTCAAAGGCTTGCTTCTTTTTGTTTCGAAGTATCTAATTTAAAATTGTAATTTAAATTTAAAGTCTTACTTTTCCGGGCTTTGAATCAGTATCAGCGCAGAAGAATCCGATTCTTTCGAACTGGAACTTTTCTAAAGGCTTCGATTGTTTTTCTAGAGATGAATCAATGTAAGCGACAACTTCCTTTTTGCTCTTAGGATTTATATCGCTTAAATATCCATTGGGTACTTCGTTCGTATCTTCCGGATTTTTGTGCTTAAATCTGCAAATTAAAAAAAATTAGTTTGCAGGTGAATTAAAAATCGAACAGCAAAATCTAAACTATTTTTAAAAACTTGTCAAAACTTACAAGCGTTCATAAAGGCGAACAGAAGCGAGAGTTGGATTGGAAACCCAATGAATAAAAGCCTTAGGCTTATTTTTGTCAGAGACTGGTTCTTGTTTTGCTATTAAATTCGTGATTTTTCCAGTTGCGTCTTTTTCTACACACTGGAGCGTGAGGACAACTCCTGCATGTTTGAGACCTACAGATTGGTTCGGAGTCAGTCTTCTAAATCCTTTTTCATCGATCTGGAATAAAAATTCAAGAATTAAACTTCCAATGTTTTTTAAAATATGAGTGAATGAACATAATTTTTCGAATAGTTTATTTACTTCTTTGAAGTCGGAAGCTTCGATATATACAACTTCGCTGAAAGTGATGATGTGATTTTTCTTTTCTGGTTCATTCGGAAAATCTGGTACTTCAATGTTAATTGGAGCATCTCCGGGGAAATTTGTAATGGTAATTTTCACTGGATCTAAAACAACCATGTGTCGTGGCGCTGTGAGATTTAAAACGTCCCTGACGGCCGCTTCCAAAGCTCCAGGATCCACAACAGCCTGAGCCCCGGTTACTCCCATTTGGGCGCAGAAATTGTTGATCGCTTCTGGAGGAAATCCACGTCTACGCAGGGCTGTTAACGTAAAAAGCCTAGGAAAAAAAATTTTACGATTTTTGAAATGCAGTGTTTGCACTCACTTTAGAGATCAATAATAATACCAATAGTAGCATATATTTTAGAAAATATTTGCAAAATAGTGGCATGAATTTTGGTAAGTAACAAACTTATAATATAAATCACGCAGGTCTCAGATCGACTAGGATGCTTTTTTTTTAAATGGTACAAGTGACAAAAGCCGCATGAAATTTCAAAATTTTTCTTTCTTTATGAATACAGAGTAACAGTTTTAGACAGAAAACTCCAATTTGTAATATTTTGTTTTCAACGAAGAAAATATAAACAAATTCTTTGATTAAAAATAAACAATATGTAGTAACTTGAATTTTCTTATGTCTAGCATAAAATCGTATGGATTTTCCAATTAAATTTGCACAAATGAAATTAATTGTTGAACCCATTCTTCCATTTTTAAGTTATAAGGCATATACGATTCATATACGATTCTATGCAGGTATTTTGAATTTCCAAACGATTGTTTTGTGAAAATTATAAACTTAATTGATAGAAGTGTTATTTTCATATTTTACTATCAATTGATGAAATTTGGATCAGCGGTGCTATGGAATTTTGATTTCCTAATTGCAGGTCTTTTCTCAATGGAAATATTGGAGAATTAATTTAAATTTTGATTAATTAGGAAACATTTCTAAATTATTTTCAGAACAGAAAACTTGGAAAATTTTGATATTAATAAAAGCTGAATGCAATTATTTAGCATCGCTCATTCTTGAAGGCATTCACACTCAAATATTGTTAAATTTGGAACTTATTTATTTTAAAATTGAAGAAATGTGTCAAAAAGGAGCCTAACAACTAAAATTTTAATTTCGAGAAAAATAAGAAACGAATAATTTACACATCAATTTAAATTAATATTCACATAGATAATTTAAAAATAAAACTAATTAATTTCTTTCGTATCGTGTTTGCGAATTTTTCAGGTTCATTAGCATTTAAATTTTACAAAAAACATTTCACAGAGAGGAAAATGGATCTAACTAACTTTCCCGCGAAAACCCCTTTTCCACGATGCATATTCTATTTGCTTTTTCGGTAAATTAAAAACTGTTTTCTGGTTCTCTTTATTTCTTAATAATTTTCCTGTACACTCTTTTTTCTTAGGATTCTTTTTTTAAGACCTTTAAGAACTATATAGAAAAATTAGAATGATCTACAACTTTTTAACCTTATTTAACCTCTTTTCGTAGTGATGTTCATCAAATTTTGTTTATGATACTTAGATCTGTTTTTGAGAATAAAATAATAATCATGATCTTATTTTTTTATTTTTAATGAAGAGCTTTGTCTTAATTAAATGTATTTTGTAGTTTATACAATTATATATTATATTATACATTTTAAAATTGGTTTAGATCCCTTCTTAATAATCATCCTATATTTTAGTCATGTAATAAATCTTTTTCTGTGTTTAATTTCATTTGTACCAAAACATTACTTAGGTCCTTTTTGACAAACGAATTAATTGGTACATTCAACTTTTTTTTTTAATTTTTAACGCTTCCAATTGAATATTTTATACTCTTGAATGTAATTAAATGAAATTGATGATTTTAAAACTCTTTCAATTTGATATATAATGCTTTTCTGAACGATATTACATTCTAAATATATCGAGAATTAAGGCTTTCATATGGAAATTATACTTTTGAAACAGTAAGACTGAAATATGACTTTGTTAACTTTTTAATAATCGAATTTGAAATTATTCTATTTCGAACGTTTTCGACTTTAAAACGTTCAAACAATAAGTCTTACAATCTGAAGCTTAGGAAATAAAGAATACATGAATTTAAAATATTTTAAATTAATTTTTGTATATATTAGGCTTTGGAACTATTTTCCGGCATATATTTTTGTAGAAGCAGACGTGTTATTTTAGCCAATGAGTGAAGAATTTCGAAAATAGTTTTGAAGGGAAAGTGAAGAAATAGTGAAATAAAGAATATTTAATAATAATATAATTATTATATATAATAATATATTTAATATTAATATAATAATAATTAATAATAATAATAATAATAATAATTAATTAATAATAATTAATAATAATTAATAATATTAATATAATACTATATTTAATATTTTTATTTATAAATAATATTTGAAATAGCGGAAAATTCAAAGTAAATAGTGGCATTAGTGACATTTGTTTTCAAAATAGTGACACCGCTCAAAAAAGTGTCAATAGTGGAGTCAGTTCTAGCCCTGGAAATGCATAGCAGATTGCTTCTTCTTACCTGGGATCGTCCCAATCATTGACGATTCCTTCATCGATTAACTTAGCGATTTTCCTCTTCGAAACGACGGTATAACTGACGTTCAATCTTCCATATTCCCACTGGACTGGACAATAAATATCCAAAGCATTGCAGAGCCAATAATACGAGGACCTCCGAGACTGAAACTCTTTTGTACAAAGCGAATGCGTAATGTGCTCGATACTATCGCAGAGACAGTGAGTAAAATCATAGGTTGGATAAATGCACCACTGATCTCCGGTTCTGTGATGAGGGGCGTATTTTATTCTGTAAGCAACTGGATCCTGCTTTCCTTCTTCAAGAGTAACTTTCATGCGAAGAGTCGCTTCTCCTTCTTCCAACATTCCATTTTTCATCTCCTGTAAAAAATAAAAAATTCTAGTAAAATTCAAACGTATCTTAATTTAAAATTAAAATATCTAAGCTAAATAACCTGGAAGAGTTCTAAACTTTCTTGAATCGGTCTTTCACGCCAAGGACTTGGAGGTGGATTAAAACCTTTCATTTGTTCGCTCGTTTGATGACAAACGTATGCCAAACCCTTTTCTATAAGCTTCACTGCCCATTCGTACAACTGCTGAAAGTTATCTGATGAATGCGTTATTTTATAGGGCTTGTATCCTAGCCACTCAACCATATCTTTAATTCCCACGAAGAATTTTTCTTCTTCTTTTTCAGGATTTGTGTCATCGTAACGAAGGAAACACAAGCCATCATATGCAGCTGCATAACTAAAAGTGAATTAATAAATAAATAAATTCCATTATCTGACTTACTTAATACCAAAATTTAAAAAAAGTTCTTATAAATAATTTGCAATTGTACCCAAAATTAATATTGATAGCTTTGGCGTGTCCAATGTGGAGAATTCCATTAGGCTCCGGTGGAAATCTCGTCCTGACTTTTCCACCAGTAATTCGAAGATGTTCCTCTAACAATTTATCAGTATTTGGAGTAACAACGTAGCCTTCGGTTTTATAATTTTCCCCAGGTTTGTGAAAATGAACTTTCGTTTTCATCAGCTCACTTATCGTTTGAGCCTCAACTTTATCGTTTGAAGCCTCGCATTTTTGTGCTTAAATAAATAAAGAGTGGGATACAAATATAAACCTTCTCTAAGGGAGACACGTAATTTACAGGGTGAATACAAAAATGTAAGCAAAAAATTCCGGTCATTTCCCGATTTGAAAAAAAATTTTCCTGGTCACTAAAATTTTAAAAATCAAGCTGATGTGGCTGCCATTTTTTAAATTTAAAGCCTTCAATATTTGATTGAACAATAAAAAATTAAGAAAATTAAAAATAAATTTTTTCAAATAATCGCGCTTCTAATTTGAAATAGGTCAATTTTTAACAATTTGAAACCATAAAATTATAAATCGTTTCATTTTCAATCATTTAACATTGTCAATTTTAAATGAACTGTCAAATATCCCTTGTTTTAAAAGAATAAGTTTGTGAAATCTTATATTAGAAATTGCTCAATTTTAAACGTTCTCAATGTATCATTGTCGTCTAATTGAGGAAAACGCGAAAAATTATTGTCCAATAGTCTCGGGGTATCCAAATTTTAAAGTTAAAAAAAGTTAAACTAAAAAAAATTCGTGCTTGTAATGAATGATAAAACGGAACCTTTTTTCTATTTGAAGTTCCCTTTTTCGATGAATATCTATAATAATAAAATTGAAAAAGACAACAAAAACCTCAAATTCACTTATTTTGTAAAACATAAATCGTCATAACTCAGCCAAATATTATTGAAACTATTTCAAATTTGGTATACACACGCACTATAACCTAGTATAATGCCTAAAAAATGTAGAAACTAATTAAAACTGCCTATTGTTCAATAATAATAATTAATTGCAGATTGAGACCCTGGTCGGTAAGCACCTTTTTCTAGTTTCGGCGAAGAAATGTATTGACGGAACTTCAGAGTTGAAGCAACATCTAGTAATATATTTGTTCCTCACTATTAAAGGAAGATTTTTTGAAACGTCTAAGATCGATTCATTAAAAATTTGACACGACGCCGTCTACGATTGCATCCTGAGCAGATTTAAACGCTTCTCAACATTTGCCTGTACTCGTCTATAAGGGAATCGATTTTTCAATAATTAATTGAACATTTAAACACCGTCAAAAAACGACTCAGTTATTTAGGTCCAAAATTTCGTTCTTTTTACGATGATTTGATCAAAAATGCATTGATAAAACAGGCTAAGAAAAAGAAAAAATGTGACAAATGTTAAAGACTTAGATCGTTCACCTTTTTCATTCGAAGAACTACATTAAAATATATAATTGTATAGATTTTACAAAGAAGTAAAATCTGTGATAAATCAGCAAAAAGTGATAATATACATATGTGGTATAGCATACTAGAGATTTAGCAATAATAAAAAGGAGTATATGATTTTATTGTTCTTGTGATAAAATGGTAAATGAATTGTGTGATGAATCGTTTAACTTTTTCATCCGAAAACTGCATCAAACTATATACTCATGCAGATTTTACAAAAATGTAAAATCCCGGATAAGTAATCAGAAATTATAATAAACAATTGTAACAATGTCTTTTGTAATTAGAGAATAAATAACTTACGAAGAAAATTTCTTCCAATTTTTAGTCAGAAGCTAACTTCGTGAAAGCAAAGAAAGGTCGAATATATGAAACAGTCGATTTTCTATTAATTAGAAGAGCCGGTTTTGAAATTCGTAATGATTGAAAAATCGAGGCCTTAATTAGGCGAGTACATGCAAAGGTTCAGAAGCATTTGAATCTGCTTACGATGCAATCGTAGACGGAGTAACCTGCTTTCTCACACAATGGACATTTCCGCCAATTTTTATTGAATCGATCTAAAAATTTCCAGAAATCTTCCCTTAATAGTGAAGAACAAATATCTCACATGATGATCTTCAACCAACTTTAACAGGAAGATCCTAGAAGTTAGATATTTATTAGATATTGTTTTATGTTGCCATAAAAATACTCATACTTTTCAAGCAAACCAAAATCTCAATACAAATTTTCTTTCTCCAAATTTTAGGCTTTTATTGTTTTAATAATTTTTTCATTTTTTAAATCATGCTAGCATCATTTAATTATAACTTGAGATGAACCGGTGATTAAAAAAATGTTTCAACAACTTTTGCTATGATAAAATTTTTGTTTTCTTTAAATATACAAACACCTCTGTAGATTATAGTTCTCATTTTGAAACAAACTTTCATGATAATTTTTTACCCAGCTTTTACGCAAAAAGAAGCCTATTATATTCAAAACCCAGAAATTGAAAAAAATAAGAATACAAATTGTTTTTTGAAAAAAGCGCTTCCGCGTTTTTTTCAATTGCATATAAAAAATATCCAAACATCATCCGAGGAAGATATTCTGAAAAATAAAGTCCAGTAATATATTCTTTTCAATAACCTTTTGCACTAAAGGAATATATGACCCTTTGTAGACTTAACAGTTTTAATCTTACAACAAATTTTGGTGAAACTGTTTTGAATATATTTCATTTTTAACAATCCCCGAATAAAAAAAGTTTTCTATTACAACTTTTTTGTCAAAAATCAAAATTTTACTTTTTGAAAAAAGTGCTCCCACAATTGTTTTATTTTTGCGCAAAATATGCGCATATTAGGTAAGAATAATATTCCGAGAAAAAAAACTTCTTGTAATATATTTTTTAGGTTAAAGTTGTTCGAGGCTCACTGTGTCCATTGAGTGTTGTTTCAATTCTGAAGTTCCCTCGATACTTTTCTTCACCGAAACTAAAAGAAACGTGCTTACCGACCGATATCAATTTAAAATTAATTATTATTAAGCCACAGGCATTTTTTATTATTTTATTCATTTTGTAGGTATCGCTAGGCTGTAGTGCATGTGTGTACCAAATTTCAAAGAGTTTCTAAAATATTTGACTGAGTTATGACGATTTATGTTTTAAAAAATAATTGAATTTTACTAATTTTTTTTCATTTTTTAAATTTTATTATTAACAATATTCATTGGGGAAAAAACTTAAAATAGAATAAAGTTCCCTCTTATCATCTTTTACAATTTACAAACCCATACATTTTTTAAATTAAGTTTTTGAACTTCGAAAGTTGGTTATCACGAGACACTTGGACAATACATTTTCGCGTTTTCTACCGCACGTCCAGTCGTTGCAACCGGGTCCTCAATTGAAGGGTAGCAGTATAGAACTAGATAACCAACATTTTTTCGAAAATGGATTTATTGCATAAAAAATGCATAAAAAATCAAATACACATTGTGTTGAAAGGATTTGTCCAAATTGTCATTTGTTAAGATAGTAAAAAAATTTTATTTAAATTTTAGTTAACATTTTATCTCAGAACTTGAGCGTGGTAATAATTTTTTTTCTTCCCTTCAGAATCGATATTCCTTGAAATCATTATTGTTTATTGAAAAAAAAAAATTTTGTTAGTCCCTTCAGCGAAAAATCGTCAGTCATCGTGCGATATCGTCACATTACGATATCTCTAGAGCAAGTTTTTATTTTGGTAAAAAATTGAACATTCATTTTTAATTTCTACATTTTACTCTGAATTGGCTAACTTTTTTAGATCAAATCTTTTTCACCCGCATTCACAAACTTAATACTTTGGGAGAAAGTTTTAGTTACTATTGAAACTAACGATTTTACATTTTTTATCACAATCGACAGCCAACACTGTTCCAATTTGTGGTCAGTGTCACTGAGATTGTGAACTGACACATCCATTTTCTCGAAACTGGATACCATTTTCCAATTACATTTTTTTGGGGCTTAAATCAGCAACGCGTCATCTCGGAAGTGGATTTTTGTCTTATCTTTAAGTGGTGATTTCGATTGTATAGAATGTTTTTACGCTCTCCTGAAAAATTCCGATTTTGTTGGTGATCTAGTTTTGTAATGCCACCCTTAAATTATGAACATACGAATTTGAAATTAATTGAAATTTGATAATAATTTATGAAGCTTGAGTTCAAAATTTAAAATTGTGATTTCATCAAATAAAAAAGAATAAGACTTTCAATTTTATATTTAACTTTGAAGATTATAGTTCAAGTTTCAAAATTTTTAATTAATTTACAGTTAATTAACTTTAAACATTTCACTACCAAAATCGTTGGATTTCAAACACATTTCAGTTTCAATTGTTCAAGCCTTCAAAATTGTATTTAAATTTTTTTCATTTAATGATGAAAGATGATAAATTAACACCGAAAAAAGCAAAAAATTTAAAAGTAAAAGATTCTTGAAAATGTTACAAATATAATTTTTTAAGCTAAAGAGAATTACAAATCAAACTCATTAAATACTGCATAATTTCATGTAATATCAATTCAAATTATTGAAAAGATTTTTCTACTAAAAAATGTTCGAATTCCAGGTAAAAAAAAATAAATTCATCATCATTTCCCCGCTTTTCACGATCTCAAAAATTTTCCCACCATTTCTCGGTTTTCAGTCGAACAGCCATCCCGAAATTAGTTTTTAATCATTTTGTATAGATTAAATTGAATATAGAAATTCTTACCATCCAGACCGGATTTTTTCTTCGCATCCTTTTCAGGGGCCTTCTGTTTATTTTTTAATTCCTTAGGAACTGGAGCCAAATCAGCTGCTGTTCTAGGACCCAATAAATCTAACAATTGTACGTCTACTTCGCTTTTTACGTTTTTTCCGTCCGCCCATTTTAAATAGTTGCGGACTTCTTGCATCAAAGGCCCAGCGTTATATCGATACCTAAAATTTGTATTTAGTCAATTTAATTTCTGTACTTTTATTTATTAATTACTACTACCAAGTAAAATAGGCTACAATTAAAAACCATTTGTTTAATCTGACCTTTTTTCAAGGATTTCCTCCTTGTGCGTGAGAATCAATTTCTCCACAGCTTCTTCGATTTGCTCGGGAGTAATTACAATTCCCACACCACAAGCTTCTTCGAAAGCTTTTGTGTCGACCGTTTCTTTAATATTACTCAGCAAATAATTTAAAGCCGCATCGACTCTTAAAACTGTGTCCAGTTTTTTCTCGCCTATGTATTTAGCCACGAATGGCACCTTGTCTGCGACTTGCGCCTTGACTTTCGATGCCAAATGGTACAAAAGTGTGCCGATTTCTGCATTGACTTCACCATGTTTAGCTGCCTGAAAAAAGTGTAACAGACCAAATCCATTTCAATTCAGGCAGGGTTCTATACCTCTATAACTTTTGACCCAATGGAGATATTTATTATTTTCTTCTTGACCCACCTTTAAATTTATTGCCATTTTTTTTAAATTTTGACTTTGATAATGAAGATATCTTGTGAGTTTGATGCTTGCTAAATAACTTTTGTAGCCAACAGAATTTTTTTTTCTTACAATCGAATTTTGTACTTTTTCTCGGAAACAATGACAGGTACGAAAAAATGTTGAAATAAAATTGTGCATGTCTAAAAAAGTTATATGAAAAATGTCACCTGTTCTTTTGCGATATCCTTCATCGTTAGTGATGCAAGTCGATCAATTCTGGACAAAATCGAGATTTGCTTAAAATATAGTTAGATGGAACTGAAATGTAATGGAGATCAAGAATTCGTAATGAAAAAACTCGATCGAGACGAGATGATCATCTCGATTGAGTGATCGTTCGTCTCGATGTGATGAGTATGGTGTTCAAGGTTTTAATTTAATCTGACGAGATTTTGGAAAAAAATTAAATGATCGACATGCATCACTATTCATCGTTCACGAGAAAAATTCAAAAATTATATTTTCAGGAAAAAAAATTCTCCTGGCCTCAAAAATGGTTTAGCCCACATAATGCTTATAAGATGCCTTTCTTCCATTAGCAAACATTGTATAAAAATATGCGACAACATGAAAAAGGTAAGGTTTTCCAGAAAATCTTTTTAAATTTTGTCTTCAAACTTTGAAAATGAAAAAAATATTTTTTTGAAAAAACCCACCTTTTTTATTCTTCTAAATCTTTTTGAAAAGTTTCTGCTAATAAAAGAAAGGCATCTTATCAGCATCATGCGTGCTAAACCATTTTTGAGGCCAGGAGAATTTTTTTTTCCTAGAAATATAATTTTTGAATTGTTCTCGTGAACGATGAAAGATATCGTAAAAGAACAAGAGACATTTTTATAGAACTTTTATTTCAACATTTTTTCGTATCTGATATTGTTTCCGAGAAAAAGTAGAAAATTCGATTGCAAGAAAAAAAATTCTCCTGGCCACAAAAGTTATTTAGCAAGCATCAACCTCATAAGATATCTTCGTTATCAAAGTACAAATTAAAAAAAATTGGCAAAAAATTTGAAGGCGGGTTTTTCGACAAAATCGACTTTTAATTTTTTCTGAAAAATCGCCGCTATTTTCTTCATTTTAAACCTTTTTCCAATGTTCTGGTGGATTACGAAAGAGGACCATAAACGGTATTAGAATCGAGAAGAAAATAATAAATACCTCAATTGGATCAAAAGTTATAGAGGTTTAAAGAAAAGAATTCGGGTTTTTTGAAAAACAAAGCACAAAATTCAAACACGCATATCTTCGATTTTTTGTACACCTCGGAAAAATACGTATCGCTTAAATTCCTCTAAAAAACAACATATTTCGTCCCCGAGAGATTCTGCGATTTCAAGTATAGAACCCTGCCTGATTTGAAACGAATTCAGTCAAAATGTTTTTGTGCGTTGAAAACAAAAATGTAAATTACTTTATAAACTTGCCCAAAAATTAAGTATCAAAAAATTCTAACGAAATACATTCTTATACGAAAAAATACATTTTCTCTTGGACAGAAAATAAAATCGTTAATTAAAATTGGATTTTTCGTTGGAAATTAAAGCTGAAATTACAATACAATATAAATTAGTGAATTAAAACGCCCATTTTAGAAATAAAAGAATTAAGTTTTCGCAAAAACGAAAATAAAAATCTGAAATCGAACATTTGTGTGCTAAATGGTAACATATTCCATCAGAAAAATTCGAATTCTAAAAGCAAATTTTTTAGAAAATAGATCCTAGATCACAAGAATAGTGCACAAATGATAATAAATGTGGAAAATCAAATCCTTTCCTCTGAAAATTGCGATTAGTGATCAAAATTATGAAAACTTCACCGGCGTCAAAACTATACTGCAAAAACTATTTTCGTAAAAAAATGAAAGATCAATGAAAATTCAAAACTAAGAAGTCAAAATTTTATCACAGAAGATTTCTAATCACTGGATATCAAGAAACGTACTTAAACCCGGAAACTTAAGGCTATTTATTAAAAATATATGCTCCAAATGTCAAATATTTAAAGGTTAATTCTAACCTCAGAAATTGCAGATTTCAATTGCTTCGTAACTTGTGCGTTTTTTAGAGTCTCCTTCGCTTTTTGCTCACTCAATCCGATAGTCTTGAGGAGCTTTATATCCTCTACCTCCGCTGTCATTTTCTTGGGTAAAAGAATAAAAAATCTGCAGAAATAAGTTAAATAAACTTCAATATTAAAAATTATTCACGCCACGTGAATTTAGCAGGGCAAGGAAAGTTCGAAAGTTGCGGAAAGTATCGAAGTCTCGATTATTATCGAAATATTGTGGAATATTTTTTGAGGTTAGAAAACCCATCAGCTGTTCTTTTGATCGTGTTGATCTGGTTTGATCGTTTTCCTTCGGGATTGATTCCCGGAGATTTGTTTGGCATTTAGTTGTAAATAATCGGCCACAAAATGCAAAGCGATAATCCAGACATTCAGTGGGCACTCGATTTGCTCAAACCAGATCCTTTGGTGCAGCCAAGTCTCATCGCAAAATATTACCACCAAATACCGTGTCTTGTAGGTGCACCTGCTATATGTGGTTACGTAAATCACATGCGAGGATTACCTATTCTTGCGCGTAAGTCTTTCTCTTCTTATTTCTATATATGGTTTTATATGCATCTTTAGTATCGTGATATTAATCATCCAAATTATGAAGTCCACTGAGCGCTTCAAAGTTCCAAATCAAGGGGTTCTTTCGAGTTTGAGAGCTTTCGGTTTGTAAGGATTCTTACCATTTGAATTTCGAATTATTTCTGATTGGAAGCTTTTTTTCCTACATTGTTTGAAAAAAACGGAAATACGAAAGCTTTGTTATTTAATTTTAAATGCAAAACTTTTATGTCAGGATCAAAACCGTCAATGAATTCTGCAAATATTGGGGAGAAAAGTATCGATAAATTAGTAATAGCAATTTTCTAGAAAAATCCTTTCACAATTTGAAATTATATCAATCTAATATGTCAGTGTAATTTCAAAAATTAGTTAGTAATATTTACAGTCTTTTTCGCCTTAAATTTCACGTGGAAAAATGGTTTATTTCGATAAAATCAGCTTGGCGAATTCTTTTTCTAGGACCATATTATTTAGCGCTGACACTAGGAGGAATGTTATATGCTTCAACTTGGGCTGATTGGTACTACCAGAAAAAAGCTGCAAGAACAGATGCCATAATGCGAGACTACATAATCCGACATCCCGAAGATTTTCCTCCTCCAGGTAAATTTTCTTACAAGTTACAATCCTTTTCCAATTTTCTCCCATAAAACATTTCTGTGTCTGTTATTAAATTATTATATTGTTCTCAAGTTCACGCGCTTCAAATTTAGAAGTCTTCCTCTAAGTGAGCTTCTATTTTCAGTTTAGTTGAAGGGTGGAAAACTGGAAATGCTTTATCGAAGTGAAAAAGTTTGTTTAGGGGAGACTGGGGCGGAATGGGACATGTTATTATTTTCATTAAAATACTCTCCATCTGTTGTGAAATACTACAATCTGAATTGCTGTTTAAATATTGTAAACCTTTATGTTTCATTTTTGTAAAGAATTAAATGTGCTAAAACAATTAATTATAAATAAAAAATACAAATTAGAAGTGAGGGATTTTGTTCCGTCTCGCCCCGGGTCTGAGGCAGGACGGAACACGCACTAAAGTGATGTGGGATGCTTTCATTTTTTTATTATTTTTTAATCAAAAAAAGTAATTTTTCATGATATTTTGTGTGGAGTAGTATTATTTATATTTTTTATAAATCGTTATAAGCACTAACATTTAAAAAAAATGACATACAATTTATTTAATTTCATGATAAAGCAATACCAATTAGTTTTGCAACAATGTCCTGGTGGGAAACATTTTTACAAGGAAGTACAATATTTCTACAACAGTGATTTTTTGTTAAAACATGTACTTCTTTGTAAATAAGTGTAAAAAATTTAACAAAAAAATACAATTAAATACAAATTATTCATTTTTTCGTATATTTTCTCGTAGAAAATTAAAAAAATTAACAATAAAATATAAGTTTGTACATTTCAAAAATTTGTATAACTTTTTATTCATATTTTTTTTACTGCGTCGTAAAAATCTAAAAGGTATTACAAAAAACTACAGAATTTTACATTTGTTCAATTGGGGCGTTTGCCGTCATAAAAACACTTTTAATTTTACGTAAATTATTTTAGAAAATTACAAATCTTTACAAAAAAATACAAGATTTCACGAAAGTTGAAATATTGGGAAACTGTGCTTAAAGTTGTGTTGTAAATACTGGTAGTTTACTATGGAAATGTACAAATTTTAACAACAAAGAAAGGAGACATTTTTACAAACAATGCTTTTAGAATCCGCATCAACGTTTCGACTTGTACTTTACTGTCAATTTTGGTAGGATATGTAATATATAAGTTTCTACAAGAAACTACAATTTAAAAAAAAAGTATTACGCTTTTATCGAGAACTTGTGCTATTATAATAAATTACAGATTAAGCAGCAATTTCAGTTATATAACATTTTTTTACATTAAATTTTTACCTAGATATCCACATCTATCAAACGTAATTTTGAATAAGAGATTTTATTTATTTTTCAAAATAATTTGATGTAAATTATTATAGGCAGGGAAATACATTTGGATGAAAACAACTTTATTCAAAAGTGTGTATACGTTTAGTTTGCAAGATATTAATATTCAGTGACACAGTCATCACTGTTGTATTAATATTGAAAGCGATGGATTTTAAGCAATTATATCAATTGTTAGAAACGAACCTTAACTTCTGTTCCGTATCGGATGATACGTAATTCAAAAATTTTTCTTAAGATTGCTGGAAAAAAAATGTTTATAATTTTTTATTTTGAATAATTAATGTTAAGGCCATTTGACGAGTGTCACGTGACCGGCTTCCTACCTTACCGACACGTTTTTTATTTGTAAACTTATTTTCACACGAATAGCCACATCGAGTTGGCAATTTGGGATAATAAATAATTAGCACTAAGAAACGCGGCTCTGGTCCTAAATTTATATAATCATGAAAAAAGTTTTTTTTTAAATAATTTTTTTTTGTCTGCTTTTTTCATAATTCTAAAAATTTAGGACCAGAGCCGCGTTTCTTAGTGCTTCTTATTTATTATCCCAAATTTTCAACTCGATGTGGCTATTCATGTGAAAATAAGTTTACAAATAAAGAAAGTATCGGTAAGGTAGGAAGCCGATCACGTGACACTCGTCACATGGCCGTAAGAGAATGTTAAAAAAGATTTGTGAAAAATTTTCATTAACGAATAACAATTGAACCATTAATTTTTTGGAAAAAATTCGAGGAAGCTCAAGATATATTTAGAATTTTTGAAAAGATTACAAAATAATTTAAAACTTAAAAGATTTAAAATATTTAAAACAAAATGTAGATTTCTGAAGATTTTGAACAAAAATGTAGAAGCTTTTTTAAGCACTTTGAAACGTTACAAAATAATAAAATTTATTAATCGAAATTCCTAGAAAAACTGAAAATGATTTTTTTTTAATTAATTTTACAAGAATATTTAAAAAGATTTCCAAAATTTTCAAAAAAGAAACGAACATTTTAAGGCATTTTTTTATCTTGCTTGATTTTTTAAAAATTGTAGGAAAAATTCGAGTTCCAAAATAATAACAAAATCTTCATTAGATTCTTTGAAAATGTTTAAATGTTTTTTTAACAAGTTTTTAAGAGAATATTTAATTGATTAAACTGATATAATTTTTAAAATTTATATATTTTTTTATTCATTCTTCAATTTATAGCATTGAAAATGATAGCGTGGATTTCTACGTTTTGAAATCTTTGAATTGACAATCTACAAAAGTTAAAAATGTAACATTATTCCGTTTAACGATTTTAAATACAAAATGTTGAATTGTAAAGTCTTGAAAGCTTTCATTATATACGCGTAAATTATTGAGCGTTTGAATTAAAAAAGTTAAAAATTCAAAAGTATTGCACTTTGAGTATTTTAATTTGCAGTTAAGGAACTTCAAGTGAAAAAATTTTTATTTTCAAGAGTTCGAATCATTAAATTTCTATGCCCGTGCTCAATTCTTTCTCAATTGTTCAATTTTTTTGCAGTCAAAAAGTTGTTCTTTTTCGACCTAGGATGACAAATGTTGACAAAATTGCAATGACATAATTTTAAATGACATATATTGTGTCCAATCGATTGCTATATATTTGGAAAAGCAACTTCAAACGTAATGTTTTTTGTTGTTTAATGGGGATTATTCATTATTGTCTTTTAATATTCTACCATTCCTTTATAGTTTAAACATAGAAGCTTTTTTGTAATAGCGATCAGGTATGCATTCTAATTTAAAATTATCTCATTGCAATATTCTAAACATTTGTCATTCTAGGTCGAAAAAGAATCACTTTTTGCTGCAAAAACTGTACATTCCTGGAGATTTTTGTAGTTGTAAACTCTTGTAGATGTATTTTTTTGTAAATTCTTGCAGGAATTTAAAACTACAATAAAATACAGTAATATTAAAAAAAGTACAACGTTCGTCCGAATAATATAAAAAAAGTTGTACTTTCCTGTATTTTGGTTGTAATTTATTGCATTTATTTGTAGATTCATGTAAAAATCGTTTTCACTTGGAAAAATGCACACCCAAAAAAATCCTTTGGCAGGAATAGGTATTTGATTTTTTCTGATATTTTGAACAAATAAACTCGAGTTCGAAAATATGGCTCTTCAGTCTTTTTGCTTTTCCATCCTTCATCTCTCAATATTTAAAATAAAAAAACTCTCACTTTGGAAGACTCAAATTTGAAAATTTGAATGACCGGAAAAGATGTTGTTAGCTCAGGAAATAACCTGGAATTGTTTTCTGAAAATATTATCAATGTATTTTTAATTTTAATGTTTAGTAATTTGTTAAACAATCGATAATTGTACTTTCGTATGTTTTCAGAACGCCAAAAATACGGAGAAATATTCACAAAGTGGATACCGATACGTTAAGAAGGTAAAAGAAATTAATAGCTGTTATTATTAATGTTGCCTCACTCCTACGACGAAAGCAACACGGCATTGGCGAAAAAGGTCTTGTAATTACTAATTCAATAAATAAATTATACTCAATATCTAATTGTACTCATGTTACCTAAAATTAATTTCAGGGACAATTTCTCAATAAAAATCATTTTTATTCGTCAGTTTTCATTTTTTATCACTAGAAGTTTCTACAATCTGAATTTGAGCAACGGATTCAACATTACAGTTGTATTCAACACACACTCTCAAATGTACTGCACTAGTCATGCACTATAAAAAATAACGGAGCGATTTGTTGAAAAGTATCGTTCTGAATTGATCGACGATTTTTCGCAGAAGTTTTTTTAAATTACATAAAAAGCATTCGTTTCGACACAAAATATTTCATAGGCACTTCATTATAAATTCGCGAGATCTCATCCGGGCCTCGCGTATAACATTTCTTTGTAAAAAAAATGCTATAGCGCAGTCGATGGTTGGTGTCAATTAATTGAATATCGATTACGGGGTTTCTTGTGATAAAACGGCGTTACTTTGTACAAGGTCTAGTCTTAATTTTTTTCGAGGGATATAAGACTTATTTTTTTTTCTCGGGATTGTAGTTGTCATTGGCCAATCCTGTCCCTTTCGCATCTCCCACCCAAGGATATTTGTTCGGACATTCTTTGCATGCCTCCATATACCTGGAAGAATGTATAAGAATTGTTTAAATAATTGGTTATTTGAATATTTTTTACGTCTCAAGTTTATATTTCCAATTTTAAATTTCCCAATATCAGGGTGGTCGCTGAACTGGGAAATGAACGGGAAATTTTTGAGACCGTAAAAAACCGGGAAGCGACACTAAATTTATTTTTATGACCGGGAAGTTTGTTAATTTTTTGTAAAAAAATCTTTCCCATCTCTTCAAATCCCAATAAATTGATTTCGCATTAAATTATGACATTTTTAATTAGTCCAGTTTGAAATTTTTTGGCGCTTTAAAAGTTCAATTTGTAACATTTTCAAGTATGAAAGAATTCAGTTCACAATGTGTAATTCTAAAATCATTAGTTTTAAAATTTTGCACTTCAAGACCTAATTTCTGATCGTTCATTTTGAAATTAAAAATTTTAAATGCAGATTGAAGGCTTGAACAATTAAAAATTAAATGCGTTTGAAAATGTGACTATAAACCTAATTTATTTGAAAAAAATGTTAAATTGAACTATAATATTAAAATATTTTTTAATAAATTGACTGTCGAAAACTTTAATAAATAATGAAAAGTTTAGAATCTGTTCAAAATTAAACGTTTCATGAACAATGAAAATTACAACGGGGATTTATTTTTTAATCGGAAATGTTATAAATTCTTCCTATCTTATAAATCTGATTAAGTTTGTCCAATCACTTCAATTTTTACTTGATATTAGGTATATGAAACAATAATCTGTATTAGCTTTAAAACTTCTAGGATTCCAATGTTAAATTAAAAATTTTCAAGTTTAAAATTGTATAGTTTTGAATACATATATTTCAAACCGTTTTATTGCCAAACCTTCAAATGTAATATTATTCAGTTTTTAATGTTTGAATTTGAAATTTTAGTTTTCAAGTCTCTTAATTTTTAATTGGTCAATCTCAAACGTTTCTTTAAATGTGCCATTTTTAATACTTGTTTCCGGAATCGTTAAAATTGAACGGCAATTAATTTAAAACTGTTGAATTTACCAGGCTTATAATTTCCAATTATTGTGGAATATTAAAGGAATTGATATGATATTTTACCATTTTGAATATCTTACTTTGAAAAAGTATCTAATTTTGAAGCCCTTAGAATTAAATATAATTAATTCAAATTAGAAGACTTTTATTTGTAGTTAAGTTTCGATTACTTCAAATTAAAGATTTTCAGCCTCTTAAGCTTCAATGTTTTAATTTCGATAACCGGGGCAATTTTTTGCCGAGAGGAAAAAAACCGGGAACTGACTAGACATTTTGTCTTGCATTTTAGCGGCCATCCTTTTATTATACATGTAAGTATTCTTACCTAGTCGCAGTGAAATTTGACTCTGGCGGTTTGAAAGCAAGAGCACATTTGTTTGGATTATTGCAAGGAGGTCCAGGAAGATTGTCGTTCCTTTTGCAGGACCACCCTTCGAAATTATTTAATGAATTGAGTGGTTTTGGATCTGTTATCCAAGTCAAAGCTTGTGTTGCTGTGACGAAATAGACGTCGGGTCTGGAATCATACATATATTTAATTTATTTCTATTTATTTATACATTTCATTTTGGTTTTAAGTAGTAAATTAAATACATGAGAATGAAAACTGAATAAGGACCTGTGAAATTTCGTTTTTGTTCCTTATCCAATTGTCATTCTCATGTCTTCAATTGGTTTATATTAATGAATTTAAAACTTACAGAGTAGTTGCCCAGTCCAAAAATTTGTGAAGACCTCTTTCCAGTTCTTTGATTTGGAACCAATTTGTGTGGAAAGTCATCATATAAGGTGCTCGATTTTGTTCGTAATACCTGTTGAAGTCTTCTTGTAACCATTCGAAAACTTCCTCAGGGTCGTGATTGTGAAGCACACATTGGTCGAGATAAGGACAGTGCCCTCCTTCATAAGTTTCTACATAGTGAGCATTCAAAGGCAATTCCCAAATGCCTAAAAAATAATTTTATTTTGACAATTAGATTAGTTCTCTTCAATGAACATTTTACTTTCTTAAATTACTATTTCATAACCATTTTTTTTATTACCTGGGAAAGATTTCGTTGGACAGGTTCCTGATTTGCATTCATGCGGGATTTTATAATCCAGGGTGTAGGGCCAAATTGGTACTTTCAAAGGGGAAATTCCAATGCTGCTATCATAGATATATCCAAAATCTTCAATAACGCTGTATTGAGTATTGCGTCCTGGTTTCAAGTAAGGTGCTCGCATTCCAACAATGTCACTTCTCGAAATATTGCTGAAGTGTTTTAGAATTTCTCGCATTCCTATCATTTCTCCGACCCACTCTTCGTAACCTTTGTCTTCCAAACCTTTTTGAAGACTTTGAAAAAATATATTTGTTAGTCTAAAGCCCGAATAGTTAAATTTCAAAGAAATATTCGATTGTTTTTTAAATATTTTTCCGAAAAGGTTTATTCAAAATACTTACGAAATTGTTTCAGTGGCAATTTCATGACCATCATGAGCGAGACTTTGAACCATGTTGTAATTACAATATTCGTGAGAAATAAAGAAAGTTCCTTTCAAAGGACAGTCATTTGGATTAATTCTATCTTTGGTAAATATTTTTTGATAGTGGTCAAAGTTGTTGTGATTTACTGCTCCATCGAAAGTCATTATTATCATTTGTGGGGTCTGAAATTTCAAGTTTGGTTGTTTTTAAATCAAAGGCTTTCAAATTTTCGAGGGTTTTAATTTATTGGCTCTAAAATAGAGAAAAGTTTGGTAAATTCGAAGTCCTGATAATTTTTTAAGTCTTATCATTTTTGTTTGTACTAAACGTACTTTTCTGTTGCAATGTGTTTAAATTGTTAATTCTTTCAAAATAATTACAGCTCTAAAATCAACTTCCTTATCTTTTTTATCATCTTTTTATAATCCAGTTCTAATAGTGTATCAAGTATTAAAAATATCACTTTATTCTTACGTCTTCTGGTTTAAGGCCACCAGGAATAATTGTCCCATCTCGAGAACAGAAACAGTAGGGAAGAATACATTTTGAAGTATCACATCTTTCCGCCAAATCCGTGGGAGTTTCAGTTACAGGGGCGGGAGCTGCAAACAATTTAGATAATTACTTAAAAACTCGTGTTATTATTTCCGCATTTTTTGTAAATTTAGAGGAAAGCTTAGATTTTGTTGAATACTTAAAATCATTTTATTTTAGTATGCAATATGAAGGCATAGATTCATAAATCGGGGAATTTTATTCAGACGACGGAATTCTTTTTCGATTTAATATGGTAGCACTTTCTTTGAAATCTATTAAAGATTCGCAGTCAAGATTTTTAATTTCATAATGGTTCTGATTTGAAATTGATCAGTGTTAAAAGCCATTTTTTTCTCAGGGTTTCAATAAAAAAATTCTCGAACTTTTAGCCTACAAAAGTTGAAGTTTTAAATTTCTGAACTCTTCGCAATTAGAATTTTCAACTTTAGTATATTATATTTATAATAGCTGAATTTAAAACTAAACAATTATTAGTACTATACTAAATTGCGAATTATTAAATTTGAGATAATTTTAATTGCTGAATTTTGAACTCTTGAAACTATTTCTTTTGACACTTCTCATTCTTAGTTAAAATCGTTTATTTCATCATCAAACTAAAATTACAAATATTACTTCGAATTTCGATTTACTACTTTTTAAATACCTAAGCTTGATGTTTAAAATTTGAAAATTTGATAATCTGTAACTTTAAATACTTATTGCAAATTATTAAGTGTCAAATTCCTAAATTTTGTATTGCTCAATTTGGAACGTTTGAACTTAAAATTAATAGGTGTACGTGCATAAAATGTAAATATTGCTGAATTTAAAAAACTTCTAATTTGAAACTGTTAAATTTTAAATTGTGCAATCTGTCTTTTAGAAGATTTTTCCTCCAAATTGTTTTAATTGAAACAAGGATTCTGTTCCTTAATCGAAATCTAAACTAAAAGGAGTTTCATCGTTTTTAAATAATATAATTTAATACAATTGTTAATTTTAACTAAGATCGAAAAAGAATTAAAAAACTACTTACTTATCGCGATTGGACCGCATCGCGCTTCGTTTTTAAAAGTACAAAACTTGCTAATATCGTCGAAATGTAAACCCGACGGACATCTGTTTAAATAGGGATATCCATCTACACACTAAAACAATAAAAAAGAACAATAATTTTACAACAAAATTAAAACTTATAATACAGTAGACTAATTATTATATTATTAGATTACATCACATCTGCAGTAATAATAATCCCAGATTTTAAATAAATCATTTTTCAGTCTTGAAACTTTAATTGTATAACGTTTTAAACACGAATAAACTACTTGGCCAGAAAACCGAAAAAACTATCATAATTTGTTATTAAAAAAAAAACCTGGCTTGCTTCGCTGGCAAGTTTGAGCGCGCTTCGGGCGCACGTCTATCAGATCTCGCGCTTCGCGCTCGGATATTTATTCTTTGGACTTGAAATGCTTTAATGAAACTTTATTGAAAACATCTCTTTTAGATCCCGGTATTTGTATGAAACTTCATATGTGACCGTCTGCGAAGAAAGGGACCTAACGCGCGGTAGCTTCATTTCACAGGAGAAGTCATTGAAGAGGCGGTTCAACACAGGAACTCCATAAGAGGGCCTCACTTTGCAGTTGAATAACAATTAGAATTTTTCATGTTTTGGTGTAATATTTTTTATTATTTATGAGCAAATAAGAAACTAAAGATGGGTGTAAAAAACTAAAAATCTATTTTTTCCGCGTTAGGTCCCTTTCTTCGCGGACGGTCACATATTCTGAATTTTCCACATAATTAAGTATATCTAAAGAATAAATTGCTCAAAGCTCTGTTCGCTTTGGGATACACATTCCCACCGTGACACTCGCGCTACGCGCTCTATTTTTGCAGACATTTTCAAATATATATTTATTTTCTGAATTACCTTAATAAACAGCTATAATCCTTTCTTCAGACAATTCTTCTCTATCTCGCGTTGTTATGCCAAAAATAGGATTTTTGTTTTTATATTATTTTTTACGGATGAAACAAAATATCCTACAAGTCTTCTTTTAGACTTTTTACGTATCTCGCGTCTTTTGGCGTAATATTCTAATGTTTTATTTTTGCATATCAATTTCTATATATATATCATTAAGCTATTTCCCTTTCGGCGAGCCTCTAGGGGTAAGCGTGACACTACCCGCTTCGGGTAGTGTTTTTTAGGTGGATTTGTAGTAAATGGGCTCACCACACCCACGACCGCCAACAGCAACGCAGTAGTATCAGACGGTTACCCATCCAAGTACTAATCGCGCCCAACACTGCTTAACTTCAGTGATCTAACGGGAACTGGTGCTTCCAGCGTGGTATGGCCGTTGGCCATATAAATAAATTAAAAATGAGGAATTCTGGCAAAAAATGGTCCGAACTATTGTTTTAGGAATTTTTAAACGCTGAAATTGCTTCAAAAACTTTCCCCATATTTCACGTCGTCTGGCTCAAAATTGGAATTTTCGTTTTTTTTTTCAAAGTATTTCCGATAAATAAAACCAAAATGACAAGTTCTATATCAAAAAATGGATTACATAATTTTTTAAGGCTTTTTAAAAGCTTCAATTCCTTCTTAAAATTTTTTTTCGTATCAAGCCGTTTGCTTCGAAATTAGAAATTTTCG
This sequence comes from Andricus coriarius, assembly GCA_932066315.1. Classification (NCBI taxonomy): domain Eukaryota; kingdom Metazoa; phylum Arthropoda; class Insecta; order Hymenoptera; family Cynipidae; genus Andricus; species Andricus coriarius. Next base: position 32,858 of record CAKNWT010232736.1, read on the forward strand.
ATTTTCTACATAGTATATCATTAAGCTATTTCCCTTTCAGCGAGCCTCTAGGGGTAAGCGTGACACTACCCGATTCGGGTAGTGTTTTTTTAGGTGGATTTGTAGTAAATGGGCTCACCACACCCACGACCGCCAACAGCAACGCAGTAGTATCCAGACGGTCACCCATCCAAGTACTAACCGCGCCCAACACTGCTTAACTTCAGTGATCTAACGGGAACTGGTGCTTCCAGCGTGGTACTTTCGATAAATAAAAACAACATGACAAGTCTTATCAACAAATGGTTAAAAAAATTGTGTAGTACTTTTAAAAGCTATAATTTCTCTTCAGGACTTTTTCTCGTATTTTGCGTCGTTTGGCTCAAAATTTGAAGTTTCGACTTATTCATCTTCGATGCACAAAACCAAAAAAACGCTAGATTAAACCATAACCGTTGGTCAAGGAATGGTGGTTAACGAACTAGTTCTTTCTGTTAGGACCTGAAAAAAGTGTGCCAAAGCTTGATTTGATTCGTTCATTTTTTCGAGAGTTATCGCGTTTACGGACGGACGGACAGACAAACAGACGCCATCACCAAAACTTGATTTTCGGCTTCAGGGGGTCTCAAAACGCGGAGATCCGTTGAAACTGTGGTGTGAAATTTCAGGCAATTCTAATACTTTCTCAATCATAAATGATGAGAATGTAAAAAATTCAAAAACTGAAATTAAATACATGTGGATAAATAAATTAAGAAATTGTAAATAGTAAATAAACAAAATATCATTCATTTCCAAAGCGTTCATTAAATAAATATTAAGTTTAAGTTTAAACAAACCTTTTTTTCAGTTTTAAAGTCGAAGTAAAACAAGATCTTTAAGAAAACTTCTTCGGTAGACAACAATAATAATTACTAACCAGTCCATAAAAAACACACCATGCTCGACTGATTGTTCGGCAGAAAAGAAAGCTTTCGCAAAATGTAGTACGCCAGAGATTATTATACTAGTAAGGTGTTTTGTAGTAGGATTGACACACTTTGTTATTATATCACAATAGCAAATTATTTAAATTATTTGAACGAGAAACAGGTAGGGCAGTATTTGTGAAATCGATCATTAATTTCATAATTTCTAAATTTACAAAACATAACAAATTATTAATTTACCTGATAAAATCTTCTACACGTTGCTGGATCTGCAAAGTTTCCATTTCCTTGACCCTCGGGACATGTGAACTCTTCATCTTTCTTCTCGTCTTCCTTTTTGGCTTTTTGGCTTCCCTTTTGACCATTAACTGTAAAAAATATTTTTTTCTTGTTATTTCAAAATAAGGATTTTAAAATGTTGATGCTATCAAATTTTGAGACCCTGAAATTTTATTTTTTCAAACTCAAATGTCATGCAAAATTTCAGTTTGCAATTCTACGAAATAAAACAAAAATTAATCATATGTTAATCGTAATTTCATCTTTTCAAAGACTGACCGCAATTTTAATTTTTTCAAATTAAAACTTTTAAAATGGGACGTTTATCAAATTATAAACACTTTACATGCTATTTTTTTCAAATTAAACTTGGATCATTTTGAAAATGCATTGGTATGAAATTGGAATTTTTATCAATCATGGATGCCTTCGGAACCACATTTTTTTAGTTACTAGACGCTTGAGAAGTTTTTAATTTTTAATAGAATATTTTCAGATTCCAGGCCTATCAAATGTTGGATGTTTTCAAAAAAATACTTCAACCTTTTGGACGCTTCAACTTTTAAAGCTGCAAATAAAGAAATGCTCAAATTTAGGAAACCTTATAATTTTAATACATCCAGAAAGCAGTCAAAAATTAGAAAAAAAACATTATGAAGCAGTTAAAAATTGGAGACATAAAAATTAGAAGCAACTTTAGTCACAATATTTACATTTAAAGGTCATATTCAATCAGTTTGAATTTTTGTAATTTTGTTGACAAATAATCCACAATTGAAGAGTTCCAGTACATAGTAAATAACCAACAACATCGGAATTTTTCAGGAGAGTGAAATAATATTCTGTAAAATCGAAATCACCATTTAAAGATAGAGACAAAAATTTACTCCCGAGCTGAAGTATTACTAAATTGAGGCCAAAAAAGTATGATTAAAAAATATAATTCAGTTCCGAGAAATAGAATGTGGAAGTTTACAATCTCAAAGGGACAAGAACCTGAAATAGGAACAGGCTTGGTTGCGGATCACGATAAAAAGTGCAATTTTCAGTTGACACAAAAAATAAAATTTTGCCCCTGAGATATTGATTTACTAAATTGGGAAAAAATTGGGTTGATTAGAAAAATTTAACCAATTTCGAGTAAATTATTCAAGAACTTGGAAGTTCAAATGTCATGATTTTTGAAAATCGTCTTAAGAAAGCGAATAAAGCTCTATTTCTCAATTTTTTAAAATAATGTAAATTTACTCCCGAGATATGGGGAGGCTACATAAGAATAAATAATTTTCTATGAAAAAAAATTATTCTGTTCTGGAAAAATAAA